>WNLO01000138.1:0-72990 GCA_021398005.1 Sporothrix luriei | reverse complement strand
CGGCGCCGTGGCACGCCCGCCCCGCCACCCCCGGCGGCGGCCACTAAGCGAGCGAGGCCACCGACGGCCGACAGCGCTACGCTGGCCAGTAGTCCCCTATACCGCTATATGAGCGATACTATCACTATTTCTGAAGGCCCGCAGCGGTCTCCGACCAAGCGTAGCCGTACAGCTAGGGAGACGGCTACCGCCACGCCCTTTACGTCGTTCGGCCGTAACGCCGCACCCACCACTCCCTTTACCCCGACTAAGACTACTACTATACGCACCGTCCCACTAACCGCCGAACCGTTAACTACCGCCGTCCCTAGGGATGTCGCTAGGATCTACGGTATCTCGGACGACCACGCCGACGCCCTTACTACCGCCCTCTCTATCGTGTATAAGGCGGATGACTGTATTGGCGCCGCCGTTAATACGATCTTATAACGGCTCTTTTATACTGTTACCTCTTAGGCGCTTTATACCACTATAGTGCCGCCTCCGGACCTTATAACTATGCCGGCTATTGCTACCGGCCTGCCGTCTACGTATGCCTTTAAGCTAGCTGTATAAACCACCCCCTTACTATAATAAATAAACTAATACTATAGTAACCCTAACCCTATACTTACTATAGTAATAAAGCTACTATTATAAGAAGAAGTGATCCTTTATACTAGCTATATAACGTTACTGCCCTTATATAAGACTATTATTAATACTATTAAGTCGACCGTTAGGGACCGTATATAAGCTCTTATAATCCGCCGGCTCTTAAACGGAGATAGTGTTATCGTCTTCCTTAGAGGGATAGACCGGTGGTACGTAAAAGATGTATCCTGGGTTAATAACTTAAGCGCTAGCGCTATAATTAACGGCCTAAAGGTCGTTCTCTACGGCGTACTAATAGACATACTCTCTCTAGACCTTTATATAAAACTCGATACGTTATACCTAGTCCTTTAGACACGCCCTATAGTCCGTAAGGACGGCCCACCAGCTAACTCCAGTAGCTTATACCTTACCGTTACCACTAAAGCTAACGCCGCCCTACTTATATAAGACGGCGTTATCCTTAACTACTACCTTTACTACGCCGTTCTATATAAATAAGATACTTGGCTATAAATCTACTACTATTACTAAATATAGGACTATAATATATATAGGTACTATAAGCCCCCTTAATATATATACTATAGAGGAGGCTATAAGAGCCTCTCCTACGATAAACCCTTTAATAAGAGATAATACTTAAACTACTACGGACTATACCCGGCTTACTCCTATACCTACCCCTTCTATTAAAACACCCTCACTAAATACTAAGAAGCTAGCGGTATAGGCCGCCGCCTATAGCCCGCCCGCCCTAATATAACGACCGTAATATATACACTATAGCTCCCTCTTATATCCTTCTAATAGTAGTGATTATTTTATAGAATATATATAAAACCAACCACTATATATAGACAGTACTATATTATATAAACACCCTTAGAGCTAACGTCATCTTCTTATAAGAGATAGTTAAGATAAAGAGCGGCGACGCTCTAGGGCCGGCCTCTAGTAAATATTATAAACTCTAGGCCGAAGAGGGCCGTCTTACCGGCTACGTTATAAAGCGCCTACTATTATCCTATTAGGAATATATAGCTAGAAAAGACCTTATTTATATTACTATTTATACGTAAGGGCTACGTCCTCTTTATATCTTTAGAGTTTATAGTGAGCTATTCTTACCCGGCCTACAACCATAGGACTTACCGCTTCCCCGCCTTACTAACCAGCTATACTCCGGCCTAAACGTTAATATCGTCCTTATAGGAGATATAAACCTCTACCACCCACTCTAGGATACGGTCGGACGGACCTCCGCTTATATAAACGTCCTCCTTAACCTTATAGATATATAAGACCTATCCTTACTAACGCCACTAGGCACGCTAACGTAATAACTATAAGGCGACCGGTTATACCACCAGCCTTTAATAATAGATTATACGTAGGCCTTACTACGGCTTAAGGCTATATATACTACACTTAATTAACTAGGCTCTAACTATATACTGTAAGCCTACTTTATACTAATAATAACGTCATTAGTACCAGTAGACGGCTTCTACTAGTTCCAACTAAATCAGGATAAGGCCGTGTTACTCGGACGAGCTATTCTCCTTCTAACACTAATACTGTTAAGCTCTATTATTAAACTAAAACACTAAACCAACGATCTTATTAATAAGCTTACCGGTATTATACACGTATACGCCCTAACTAAGTCACCTCCTTAAGGACACTATTATCCTGGATGAGACGCAGCTACCGCCACCACCACTAATACCCTCCACGCTATAAAGAGAAGAGTATAGACTGGAGACTAGTTTATAGCCGTATATAACACTATATATAAGGTACACTAAATATAAAGATACGCCCTCTATCAAGCTAGAGGCCGTTATTAGTGTACCGTACTATATAAGGCCTTAATAAAAGACGTAGACTTATAGAGACTAGAGAAGTGGGCTTACTCTTAAAGCTATACCCCCTTCGCCCCCTCACTCCTTCTACCACTATAACGGCCGGACGGTACACTCGCTATATACATTAATGATAAGGCGGAGATCCTCTCTCGCCACTTCTTCCTGACCCTAAACGCCGTACCACCTCTACTGTCGTCCGTAACACCGCTCGGCTGTATCTTTATTAGCTAGTATATCTCTATAGACAACGTCTCGGTGGCCGTTCACCGTACTTCTCTAAGGAAGGCCCCTAGGTTAGACTAAATATTAAACGTACTTCTTTAGGCCTATAGTAACTCCCTCTTCCTATGGCTATAGAATATCGCTACTACTAGCCTTTATCTCGGCTACTAGCTGTTATACTTTAAGGTATCCTGTACTATTATTATCCTAAAACCTAATAAGACTACCTAAGAGAGATAAGAGGCGAGAGGGTAGCGCCTAATCGTACTCCTTAGTACCGTCGGTAAAGCTATTAAAACTATTATAGTCTACCGGCTAGCCGAGATAGTAGAAGAGAACCACCTTCTCCCGGAAGGCTAAATAAGTAACCGGTACCACCGGTTAATAGAGCTGGTGGCCCGCCTCCTTACTAATACTATATAGTACGTATAGGACGCTAGCGCTACGGTATTCCTCCTCTAACTCGATATCCAAGGTGCCTTTAATAACGTCCACTACGAATAGCTTATTTATACGTTATACGCCCTCCGCCTCCCGGTCTAGTTAATTAACTGGGTTATAAATTACTTAACGGGCTGGATGATGGCGTTAGCCTTTAACGGAAAGATAGTACCGGTATAGCCCGTTACTACTGATGTCCCTTAAGGATCCCTGTTATTATTAATCCTATTTATCCTCTTTACTTTACCACTTTACTAGGCCCTTTATTACTACTATAGGACTATTACCCTTAGGTTTATAGATAATACTAACCTCCTTATAAGTGGCTATATAATAGGCTTTTATTACCACCTCCTATAGGAGGCGTGGACTATTATTATAAAGTGGACGAGGCCGAGAGGCATTATATTCAAGCTAGTAAAGAGCGAGCTACTCCACTTCTCCTATACCTATACAGCCCCGACGATAACGCTTACGCTTAACCGGGCTACCGTCCTTACTCCCCGGCCGTCGGCCTGCTTCCTTAGTATTTAGCTTAATAGGAAGCTCCTCTTTTTAGAGTACCTCCAATAAATAAAACGCCGCCTTACTATATAAAGCTACACCCTTATAAGACTTACCGGTAAGACGTAGGGCTGTACGCTCCTATAGGCCCGTACGATTTATACGGTAGTACTTCGGAGTATAGTAGCCTATAATGTAAGTGTCTTCTTCCTAGAGAAGGGTAACCGTTGGCTAATGACCTTCTTTAACTCGATCTTCTACGGTTACCTTTATACTATCCTTAGGGTCTATCGGTCTACGCCTATCCACCTCCTTTACTCTAAGGTAGGTATACTACCGTTAAACCTTTACCTAGCTTACTGTTACGCTATCTTCCTCTCTTGGCTAGACTATTAGGTAAAAGCCTAGGCTATCTAGGGTATAGTCCATTAGCCCTAACCTTTTACTAACTATTATACACTTATCCCCACCTTACCCCTACCGCCTACCCCTAAAGAGACGGACTAGACTAGGGTTACTAACTACTAGAAGGCCCTATAGTAATAGGATACTAGTAAAGGCCACTTTATAGGATCCCTTATAGTACAGACATTATACTAAACGTTATAGGCTATATAACGCCGTTACTAACACCTTATAAAGGCTAAAAGTAGCCTCCTTATATAGATCCATACCGGCTATATCAGCCTATAAGCTTACCTTTACCGCCGGTAGGCTATAGACTTACCTATATACCTATATAACACCGGAAAGAAGACCGTAACCTACGTCCTCTTAACTTATATAATAACACCACCACGGCCACCGAACTAGCCATAAACACCTAAAGAACTAGACCACCAGCTACGGAATAGCCTTACAGCCAGACCACTCCTCCGCTGGCTTATCCGGAGCGGCAGGCTCCTAGAGTATAGCCTAACAAGGGAGCTTGAACGGTCGCCGACTCCGGCCTAAAACGGCACCCCGACGATACACCGACTCTCCTTTACTCTTTACGTTATTTGTTTCTTTTGTTTTATTTATTTGTTTATTTTGTTTATTTTATTTACTTTGTTTACTTTGTTTATTTTGTTTTATTTATACTACCTTGGTGGCCGTTCGAGACCACTGCACGAAACTGTAACTAGAAAGATTACACACTTAGTTCTGTGGCAGTTTTTTCCCCAGAGGGTTCTGTCTAGCTAGTCGCCAATAGTCAGGAGTGGCTGAGAAAGGCGGATAATAATAATAATAATAAACAAGTAAAACAAAAGCGAATAAAAAACGGGAACAAAATAAATACAAAAAGTACAAACTCGGCAAAAAAACATCCAAAATTCATAGTACTCCGTAGTCCAAGCCGTGTCAAATGCTCTTCCTCGTCTCCTGCTCGAAAGCAACTGTTGTGAGACAACACACAAAGGTAGATCAGATCTTCTGCAAAAGCGGCTGTTGCAGGCGCACGCAGACTAAGCCGAACAGCGCTGATCGCTGATTGGCCCATTAGGACACATGCTCCAGCGGCGCAACAACGTGCGATAGCGATAGCGGACCTCTGTTTACTTCCTGGCGGGGAACTGTTTTACAAGGGGGCACTGTTTTAGGGCCTTTGCCAGTAGTCTTGTGAATGTCGCTTTTTTCCTCGTCCCTCCTCCGACAAGACGAAGAAGACGAGCAAACCAAGACGAAGCGGCAGACGGCAGACGGTAGACGGCATTTTTAACCATCGACACAGACCTCCCTGACAGTCCTTCCTCGCCTTTGCCCCGACAATCCGACATAGTGCATTCTCCCACGATGGCCAGCAACCCGCCGGCGCCAAACGGCACGGCAATCACGGTCGAAGAGTTGATTGCAGGTAAGCCAGCCTGCGCCCAGATGACAGACTGTCGCCATTGACGCATTGACGCATTGACGCATTGACGCATGGACGCTCCGCTAACACGCTCGTCGCGCAGAACTCGGCGTTGTGCCGACGCCCAAGATTGTCGGCGAGTGGACGGTCGACAAGGCCACGGAGGCCATCTTTGCGCCCACGGGCAGCGACAGCAGCAGTAGCAGCAGCAGCAAACCCGCCCCCCACACCACATCGCCCCTCCCCTACTTCCACCTGCTCGAGCTCCTCAAAACCACCAAGCGCGAGGGCTGGCGCCGCTTCGGCATCACGCACGGCGAGTCCATTGCCGACCACATGTACCGCATGGCCCTGATGACGATGCTGGCCCCGCCGGCCCTGGCCGCGCGCCTCGACATGAACCGCTGCGTCCAGATGTGCCTGGTGCACGACATGGCCGAGGCGCTCGTGGGCGACATTACGCCGGTGGACGGCGTGCCCAAGCCGGAGAAGAGCCGGCGCGAGGCCGCGACGATGGACTACATTACGGGGACGCTGCTGGGGCGGGTGGGTGGTGGCGACGGTGACGCCAACGGTGCCGGCAGCGCCGGCCGCGCGATCCGGGCCCTCTGGCAAGAGTACGAGGACGCGGCGACGCCCGAGAGCCGCTTCGTGCACGACGTGGACAAGATGGAGCTGCTGCTGCAGATGCACGAGTACGAGACGCGCGGGCAGGGCCACGTCGACCTGGGCGAGTTTGCGTACGTGGCGACGAAGATGGTGCTGCCGGAGACGCGGGCGTGGGCGGCCGAGCTGCTGCAGGAGCGGGCGGCGCTGTGGCGCCGCCGCGGCCAGGCGCCGCCGGGGCAGCCGACGATGCCGGAGCTGGAGGCGGCGGCGGCGGCGGCGGCGGCGCCGGACAAAACGAACGGCGTCAACGGCGGTGCCGCGGCAGAAGAGTAAACGGCGCAGGGCGTCACAAGACGATGGACGGGCAGTAGACGGGGCATGGGCAACATACGGCATAGAAAAGACACTGGCAACAGAGAACATACACTGGCAACAGCAACAGCACAGAAACAGCAGCAGCATTGTATTTGTATTTGTATTTGTATTGTGTTTGACAGGCAGCAATAGCGGGACGGATGCATCACAGCACAGCGCTGCCGAATGACAGACTTTAGACGATAGGTCTTATGTCCTTTATCCACGTCTGTTCCAATAGCTTGTTTAATTGCACGTTTCCTTTGTTTCGCTGTTTCTTTACTTTAATTTTATTTCTTGTTTATCATTTACACTCAATCAGAGATACTTCTGTGGACATGCGTGTGACGATTCAGCCCTGAAGGTAGCAATGAGCCTCATGCCAAGCCGAAAAGCAACAACGAACACAACATCAGCGACCAGGATTGCATTTCCCAGCAATACCATTTTACCGGTGCCTAGATGCAGGGAAGAAATCGAGGCTCTCACAAAAGGAGACACCCGATACATTGCGTTGTTGCGAGACATCCACGCAGCCTTGAGAAATCCGGCAGCCTGCGTCAGGCACCGAGATATTTCTTTCCAGGAACGTATGAGCTCTGCGACGATAAATACCTGTCGTCTGAATTGGTCTGAATTGGTCTGATTTGGTATGAATTGACTTGAATTGATTTGGTAAGAGTGCGTTAAGAGCGCGTTGTGTCCGTCATTTTCATACCGATCGTCTCAACATCACCAAAGCCACAATCGACTCCTACCGCCCTCATGTTGACGGCACTTTTTATGCGGCAACATCCCCCCCGACGGGTTAAGTTACGGTCGGCTCTTTCTGCCGAGCGCGATACTGCAGCTGAACAAGCTGTGGAGGAATCGTCAGGACGAAAACGGCAACCAACTCCCCAACCACAGGCAATGTTAGAAACCACACCCGAATCCACAGGCCTTGCCGACCACGAAACATCATCTTCCACAGCGGCAACGCCCATGGCCAGCCCGTCCGCTGCGTCCGCCACGCCCCGCCTCACATTCGCGTCCCTGCCCGCCGAGCTGCGCAGTGCCATCTGGACCGAGGCCCTGCCGCGCCGCGTCATCGGTCTGCGGCCGTTTGATCCGGACGACGACGAGTACGCCGCGGCCTTGGCCCAGCAGCTGCAGGAGGGCTGTTACAACTGGGTCAGCGCGCGCCCGCGTGTCGGCGCCGGCAGCCGCATGCCGCAGGCCCTGGCCAGCACGTGTTTCGAGTCCCGCGCGGCGGCCCTGCGGAGCGGTCGTTGGACGGTGGGCGCCGAGGGCCAGCCGGTGTGGTTCGACCCGACGCGGGACACGATCCTGCTGAACAGCAAGCGGCGGGTGGACTACATGCTGCTGGGGCGGGCGGGGCGAGGGGATGCAGGCGCAGGCGCAGGCGCAGACACTGACGCGGACGACCACGATCATGACGACGTCTCCGTCTGGCGCGTCCCGCGCGCGGTCTCGCCGCTGGCGCCCATGCCGCCACCCCCCGGCCCGGCCCCCATCGACCCGGCAAGCACCGCCAGCATCGCCGACCTGGCCCAGCACCAGCTCGTCGGCTGCCTCGACGAGGCCGTGCGCGGCGGCGGCGGCATTGCCGTCAAGCACGACCTGCTGCAGTCGCAGGTCGGCGCCGCCATCTTCCCGCTGCTGCAGCGCTGCGCCGAGGCGGCGGCGGCGCGGCGGGAAGGGTCGGGACACAACATCGGCGGCAGCGCGTCCCGGCCGTCCCCGCCGCCGCCCCCACCGCCACAGCTGCTCGTCTACTTTGACGAGATCGTCCTCACCGGCACGCGCGCCCAGGCCGTCGCGAGCGGGCTGTTTGGCAGCGCCGCGTCGCCCGAGGAGCACATGTTTTTTGTGCCGCTGAGCGACCGGGCCACCCTACAGAGGATCCACGCGCTCAGCAAAGCGCGACGGCAGTCTGCGTCGGATGACACGGCGTCTGCTACAAACACTGCCGCTGCGACTGCCCCTGCCCCCGCCCCTCGCGAAGGACGCGCCCACTTGCAGGGCCGCCTCGGCGGCCTGCGCATCGGCCACGCCGGCTTCCTGGCCGAGCTGCTGCGGCCGTCGCACACGGTGCAGAACCTGCGCCTCCTGGCCATGCGGTTCCTGTACCACGCGAAGCAGTGGCGCGCCGACATGACCGAGGAGCCCGGCGACGTGCTGATTGCGCGGGCCCTGGACGCGGGGATGCCGCCAATGGAGCAGGCCATTCTGTTCCGGTTCAAGGAGGCGCCGGCGTTTATGGACAGCGACCAGTGGGCGGTGGAGATAAACAATGCGTGACGTGGGTGGGGAAGGGTGCGAGGAGAGCGCGGCGAGACAAAGGCGAGCGAAGCAAGGAAAACGTGAGCGCAGCGAGGAAAAAAGAAAGCAAGTAATATGACGTTACATTTGCATGTTCCATGTACTGGATATTATAACCTGAATAGTATAACCCTGAAAATGAAACACCCTAAACATCGACCCCATAACATATATCCCCAAACGCCTGGTATCATATTTTGTGTCACGCATGAACCCCTCTCTCTCCCCCCCTCACCGCGGCAAATGCGCAATGCCGTCCAGCTCGTCCATGTAGTCGTCGAGCCCGTCCAGCCCGTCCAGCCCGTCGAGGTCGTCCAGTTCGTCGCCGGCCGTCGCGCTGCTGAACAGCACGCTAAAGTCGGCATAGATTTCCTCCGAGCCGTCGTTGTCGTCGTCGTCGTCGTCGGGGAACGTGAACACGGCGTCGTCGGCCTCATCCTCGTGGAGGTTCTCTTGACGATTTTCCTGGCTCTCATGCCGACGTTCATTACGACTTTCCAGCCGACTCTCCTGACGACTCTCCAGCCGCTTCGGGTCCTTGACCGGCCGCAGCTTGGGACTCCGCGAGACGGCCCGGACAATGGGACGGTGCGCAGCCAGGGGCGGCGTGGATCGGGTGAGTGCAACGGTGGACACGGTGGACACGGGGGTGACGGGCGTTGCAGGTCTTTGTACCACCGCGGCCGCCGCCGACGACACGGGCACAATGGTAAACCGCGCGTTGGCCATGTTGGCCATGAGCGCCAGGGGAATGCCCGTGAGGGGCCGGCCGGCCGTCGACGCGGCCGTGGCTTCGGCGTAGAGGCGCTGCCGCAGCCGGTTGGCCATGGCGGCGCGCCAGAGGAGCTCGCTTGCGGACGGGGTGTGGGCGTGGGTGTGGGCGTGGGTGTGGGACGCCGCCGCCGCCGCCGCCGTCGCCGTCTTTGGTGCCAGGAGCTTCTTGGCATTGACAATGGCCGCCAGCTTCAGGAAGCGCTTGTCGCCGGCGGCCACGGACTCGCGGTTGAGAATGTGCGTGGCCGGCAGGGAGAAGGGCTGCGAGAGGCGCGACGTGATGAGGAAGCGGCGCAGGCGGCGCTTCTTGCAGCAGAGCGCGGCCGTGTTGGGCCCGTCGACGTCGGAGAGGTCGCGGCGGCGCTTGCGGGAGGGAAGGGCGGCGGTTTGCCGATGTGGTGATGGTGATGGCGGAGGTGGTGTTTGTGCGGACGATGCTGCTTCGGATGGCGCCAAGGGCAGCAACAGTGCCGCATCTGGCTCGTGATCCAGGACGATGCTCGGCCCCGGCGTGCGTGGTATCGCGTCGTCATTGTCGATTACCGCCGACGATGCCGTTGGCCGTGGTGGCGACGGGTCTTCGAGGAAGACGTCGGCCTGTGCTGGGTGGGACGCTGAGATCCGCTGTGCGTGACAGGACGACGAGACCGAAGATGAGAGGAGAGACCTTGGACGGTGGTTTTCTCTTTGTGACGGCGGTGGCCGGTCTTTCCGTACGACGTGGGACAAGCTGATGTCCGTGGAGTGGTGGACGTCTGTTGTGTCATCGCCATATGTTTGTTGGGCACTCTCGTGTGTTGATTCCAGTCCGGTCAGCTGTCCCGACGTCTGTCCGGCGCCCGTCTGGTCTCGATGCCGCCATGGCCGGAACGACTTGAACGCGCCGCCCCGGCCAAAGGCGTCGACCTGTGTAGCCATGGGGGTTGACGGTAAGAATACGGGACCCAAGAAAACCCAAGTGCCGTGACCTGTCAACACCAAAAGGGTAGATTCAGAGGATCATGTCATGGCGGCTGGTCAGATGTGGCGAGTGAACGTGTGACGCTTTTATGAAATAAACTGCTGTCGAGTCGATATATCGTCGACGTGGTCGGGTGGCCGTGAAAGAAATAGGAGACGATGATATGGCGAATGAGACGAGACCGGCGAGAGAAACTGAGAGCGAAGTGCAGAAAAGCGTGCGGGGAAGAGTGTTATATGAGGTCTGGTGCACAGAGTGAGCAGTCTGCTGGGGGATGTAAGACAAGTACGACGTATGGGAGGATGCGGAATGGACAAGAAGGAACGGAAAGAACATTCGAGAGCGTGCGTCCGTATTGGCTCCACCGAGACAACAAATGCGGCAAGTACTTCGCACGGCGCAGAGAGAGGCGATGCACGTCCAAAAGGGCCAAGGGCAAAGGGCAAGAGGAGCCGTGCAAAGGTCGTGTGCTCCCGGCAGCAGACGGACGGGTGGGTACGAGAAAGGAGGAGGCGAAGAAGACAAGTACTGAGTAGACCCTCTCGGCGGCGAAGGGAGACAGCAAAGAACGACGAGAGAAAAGAGAAAGAAGAAGCGAGAGGGTGGTGTGAGGCGGAAGTCGGTCCAAGTCTGGGGAGGTGCCTGACGTCTGGGTCTGGGCGCTGGACCTGGAGCTGGGGCTGGAGATGGAGCTGGATCTGGGGTTGGCGCAGGTGGGTTCGGATTAGGCTGGCGGTTGTGTCCGCTGGTGCCCGCGGAGGAGGAGGAGAGGAGTCTGGGATCTGGGAGTCTGGAGTCCGTGGAGCCCTGTTTCTCTTTCTGTCTCTGTCTTGTCTCGCGTCTCGCTAAATCGAAGCGCGGTGAAGAGATACAAACACAAGACGACATGAACAGAGAAGAAACGGAAGACTACAAAACGACGACGGACGGCATCGGTCGCGACTCGACAGGCGGTCTCGTCTTCAGTCTACGAAATACATTTTCTCCACAAAATCCAAACAGCCGGGTAAGTTGAGAGGCAGCAGAAGCGAGACGGCGAAAGAGGGGTGCGGAGTATGTCCTCTGTACTCTGTACTCTGTACGGTTGTCCCGCTGCAGGTGGCAGGGTGCATACCAAGGTAGGCAAGGGTACGAAGTAGGCCAGGGTGCCGTGCCAGAGCAGGTCGCAATTACCAGGGTCTGGTGAAGAGGAGGAGAAGGGCAGAGGATGTGCGAGGCGGAGCCAGCGGGTCGGTTGTTCGTGGACGGAGGAATAAGAGAGGCTAAACTATTTAAAGATCGGTGACGGGACGCGTGCTTGGACGAAGTACTGCGAATGAACGTCGAACGTCGCAAGATGCGTTCCGTGCAAGTCGATATGAAATACAGAAACTGTCTCATACGCCGACACGAGTGGCAAGGGTGTTTCTACAAAGTATGTAGAGACGGAGTAGAGTGATGAGTGTGATAATTACAATGATGAGGACTCCGTGCAGTGATGAGTATTGTCTGCATGCCAGAGTGCCGCCGGCAAACAAACAAGGAAACAGGAGACGAGGACAATAGACAGGCAAGTACTCCGTACAGAATAGGCTGCATGCGACACGAGGAGCAGTGCCCAACCTGGTGAGGCTGCGGGAGCACCAGAAAAGAAAATGCCAGGGACTCTGGGAGACACGATGCAACCTTTGTCTGGGGAAGAGGAAGACAGGAAGACAGAAGACAGGAAGACAGAAGACAGGAAAACAGAAGACAGGAAGACAGAAGACAGGAAGACAGAAGACAGGAAGACAGAAGACAGGAAGACAGAAGACAGGAAGACAGAAGACAGGGAAGAGCAGGGCGAGACACCAAGTCGGCCGGGCTGCGACGGCGAGTCGAGTCTGCAGCATGCAGAGAAACACTTTCGTAGCACTTTTGCATAATACATAGTTCACAGCTGCTGTCCGTGAACCGGCAGGCAAAGAGTGCCGTTCCAAAACTGGTTCTGGTTCCTAATGGAGACGGGTGGGATCAGTCACACCTAGCGCTGGAATAATAAAGTTTACAGCATCACAAAGTACATGGCAAGGAGGAATTACCCAGAAAGCCCATGTCAAAACACAAGCCATCATGCAGACGGCATCTCTCCTGAAAATGGGTGGTTAAAGGCGAACAAGGGCAACCCCAGAGTTGGCTCCACTGGCAGGCTGCCGTACTCCGTACAACCTTTTGTCGACCGCAACTTGACGTGCAACCTTCATGTGGACTCTCCTCCATTGCCAATAACAATAAGCGATGCATCCAGCGATCCCTGCCAGCCACAATATTGCCTTGCTTGCATGAGGTAGCAGGCGATGCAGTAAAGTCAGTGAAAATCAAAATCAAAATCAAAATCAAAACACAATATTGCCTACCGTCTACCGTCTGCAACCACTCGGCTGTTTGCCACGTTTCGGTCCTACCCTCGCTCCCTTTTGCCTCCCCCTTTATTTGAGGCTTTACAATGTACGTCGACGCTGGTCTTTTCCTTTTCTTACCTTTTGCTCCTTCTCCAGCAGTAGTACCCCATACACCATCAGTCCTCCTCTTCATTTCTGCATGTCTACATGGGACAGAAACTAGCCTGCAATGGGGTTGTCGGTGCCGGTGTCGCCGATCTGGGGGTCGCAATGGGAAAGGAAATGGTCCCTTGGAGATTGGGCATTGGTCGTCCACAGGAGACTGCGCGGCAGGGCGGCATGGGGCGGCACGACGTAGCTACGCCGTATTTTGCGACGCTCACGCTCTGTCGGGACTCGCAGCTTGACTGGTCATCTTTTCCGCGACCAGAACATTGGTTCAGCACACCAGCCTGGGGTCGAGATGTCACCCCCTTTTTTATTGTGTTTGCCCCTTTCGGGAGAGCCAGTTCTAGGGCTTTCAGTATGGGCGAGTTTCCAGCCCGGCCGTTTCCTGCTGCTTTGTGCCCTTCTTTCCCATGGGAGAGCGACATGCCACGAAGGATCGAAAAAGAAAGCAGAGGCAAGACACAGACGGTAAAAGGACGCATCTTACTTTACCAGAGCAGGGGCCTTACCCTGCCGCCTCTCTCTCACCCCCTCTTTGTTTCTTTTCATTGCTGCTTTCTTTTCTCATCATTCTCCCCTCTGCCTCCACCGCTCGTTACCTGTTTTGGTCCGTCCCGGTCACTTGGGTAAAAGAGAGATCTGACAGAGGAAATGGCCGCGAAAAGGGGTATTCCTCCGTCTCCGTAGTGCCGACAAGGAAGAGGAGTACGGAGGTAGGTTGGAACAAACATAAAGAAGACGCGCATGTATGATATTTGATTGGCCGTCGACCGTTGCTGTTTGCCCGTTTTGCAGGGCGCGTGACCGCCAAATGACCACCCAAAAGGAGCAAGGAGGGGGCGCTACTGTCCGGGGCTGTTGAGACGACAAATTGGAGACAAATGAGACGACAAATTGAGACGACACATACATTGGACACGTTGGCTCAGTTGGGCCAGCCGCATCTTGGCTCGTTTGGCTTTCCATACTCTGTACATCTTGGCTCCCAACGGACGACTTGGCCACACCGAGCGTGCAGCTCGTGATGTGTCTCTGCTCGCACCCTTTGCTTGGACAGTACGTCGTGGTTACAGAGTCGTCGTAGATTTGCTCTGTCTCGTCTGGACTAACACCAGACAAGCGCCTCTAACGTGTCCGTTCGCAGCGCTACAGGGCAAGGCCCGTCGCTAGTCCGCGGGCGCTCCCTCGCTCCGCTGTGGGCTGGGGAGTAGGGGATTGACGCAAAAGAGGGCCCGCTGCAAGGACAGGGAAAAGAGAAGAGGAACTGTAGAGCATACAAAGTATTGCGGAGTATGAGCGAAGAAGACTCTGAAAGAGGGGAAATAGTAAACGTAAGAGCGACGACGCAAGCCAGCGACCCACCGTTAAACAAACGCTCTTTTGCCCAAGATTGAAATGAATCAGGAGAGCCAAAGCATGAGAACGCGTGTCGGCGAGAACAAGAGAAGGCACTGCTGCCCTCGGTGAACAAGCACAAAAGGGCGGAGTGCGGCGTACCGCGAACGACGGAGGGTTTTGGTTGGCCAACAGTTGATCTGCATAAAGACAGGAACATAAGAGTAAGACATAAGACATGGTCCCTGAGGTCGCCGAATGCTCTGCACGGTTCCCCGTAGACAATACGACGCCGTATTACCGTATTCCCACTAATCCTCCGGCCTCGTTCTCGCGTTCGTCCCCAAACACACTGCACTCTGGCCCTCACCTTGACGCCCCTCTGAGCACGTCAACTGCGACGAGAAGCACGGCGTGCAGGGCCCATGACTCGTGTACGATGACCCCATCGGGGGTGTCTGCAGGAGCAGCACTGCCCCGTCTTTGACATGAGGTGAGATGCGTTTGTGCGCCGTATCGCACTTTGTACCGAATCAGGCCTGCTCCCAACGCCTTGGGACGGCTGGCCAAGCCAGACCATAAAACATAAAAAGACCTCGACCGCTGTCAACGAGCCCGTGGTGGCCGTCGGCATATGGTTGTCGGTTTGGGATCTGGGCTGTTGCTTCGCCGTACTCGTCGTACGCCAACACTCTCCTTTCTTTCAGGCAGGATAATTCCGTGTGACCTGTCATTCGCTTCTCGCCGCGTCCTGCCCCTGCAGCTTTGTCCAGGCTCTTAATCGTACATGTATTCCTGGCGTTTCAACCGTGGACGTTGTCTTTATGCCAGTACGAGTACGACGTAATAATACTCCGTTCAGTCGTACTTTTCGCGTGGTTCAGGCTTGGCCTCGCCTACCGTGCTCCATACTGCCTACCGAGCCGAGCAATACTATCATGTCGCTACCAATGTCCCATCTGCTTCGGGATCCATGTCTTTGGGAATCGTCTCTTGGTATTGCGTCTGCTGCTTTTCGGATTTCGGACGTTTCTTTCCCATTGAATGCCGTTGCTGGGAATCATCGTCTGCCGACCCTAGGTCCACTAAAGTGGCACTTCTGCTCCGTAATACCCCAAATCAGCCTAGTAAGCTGTGAGTAGTTTCCAACCACCAAGTCACCCGCAGAACAGCGTTCTAGGGCCCTTTCACCGCTGTCATTGCAGCGCTGTGTCTTACGCCTTACGGGGCACTTTGCATCAGCAGTCGCTTCTCTGTGCATCGCACATCTCACCTCTTTCAAGCCTCATCTCAGGCATCACGTCGTGGAAGATGCGTTCAACAGAGGCGACAGGTATGCCGAAGGAGACATGCGCAGCAGCTCCCCACGCGTTTCCTCCAAATACGTACCCAGTAGCCTCTGGATAAATAGGAACAGGGCCCAGAGCCGTTACGCTGGCGAGCGTGCCACGAGCAACAAAATGGTCGTCACGTGCAAACTGCCTCGGCCCAACGCCGTCGCGGCAGGATAGCTCGCATTTGTAGCAACCGCGGAGTGTATTAACGCTCCGCAGCCTTGGGGACCACGAACGTAACAAGCATGGGATATCGCTGTACTTTGTTGAATGCGTTGATCGTTCCCGGACCGTTTTGTTACATCCATTTCCCAACGGTGTTGTCGACAGCACATCGCACACGACGCATACACACGCACGCACACAATGGCTCGTCGAAAAACATTTCAAGAGGCCATGGAGCTCGTGCCGCTGCCGGCCGCCTCGCCCACCCCCAGCCCGGCCGCCGGCAGCACCGTCACCCGCTACATGAGCCGCCGCCCCGCCTGGCTGCCGGGCGCCGACCTGCGCGCCGAAATCGACGACCTCCGCCAAGGCCGGCCGGGGTTCCCCGTGCACGCGGCCGCGTTCGGCGGACACGTCTATGCGCAGTCCGTCCTGGCCGTGTGCCAGACGCTGGAGCAAGAGGCCGCGGCACAGGGCCCCGGGGGTGCCGGCCGCCGGTTCGACGTGTCCGCGCTGGGCCTGCACACCATCCACGGCTACTTTACGGCCGCGGGCAAGCCGGACCGGCCGTTTGTCTACGAGGTGGCCGTGCTGACGCGGGGGCGGTCGTTTGTGACGGCGCGCGTCGATGCGCGGCAGCCGCTGGCGCCGGGTGGCGGGGTGGCCGACGCCAAGAACGACCACAATAACGACGACACGGATTTCCAGAGGGACGCGGCCGGTGACGCGCCGCTGGGGGTGGTGTGCTTCACGGCGATTGTGTCCTTCGTGACGCCGCGGCCGCACAGCTTCGGCGCCGACTGCCAGGAGGCGCCGGTGCAGCAGCGCTTTGCGGCGGTCCTGGCCGAGCGGGCGCCCGCGGCCTGGGCGCCGTCGCCGCCCGTCGACATTGACGTGCTGCTCGACGTGCTGGGCCGCCGCGACATTGTCGGCAGCTTCCCCATGGTGGACATGAAAAAGGTCGACATGCGGCGGTGGAACGACGCGCAGCCGCTGGCCGCGCGCCGCGAGCTGATCCTGTACCGGCTGCTGGCGCCGCTGCCGCGCGCGACGGCGGCCGCGTGCAACGCCCACGTGCTCGTGCACGCGTACGCGGCCGACCGCAACGGCCTGCTGATGACGGCCAACAACCTCGCGTTCCCGCTCAACGACAAGGTCGCGTCGCTGAGCAACACCTTTGTGGTGCACACCAACGTGGCCGACGCCGCCATGGCCTACCACCCGCCGGCCGCGTCCGACCACGACCTGGCCGCCGGCTGGTGGATCCAGGAGGTGTGCTTCCCGCGGGCCGGCGCGGGGCGGGCCATCATCCTCAGCAAGATCTGGAGCCCCGAGGGCGTGCACGTGGCGACCGAGTACCAGGACGGGCTGTGCACGGCGCACGAGACGCTGCCTTTTGACTTGAAGCTGTAGGCGGGCAGTGAACGGCAAAGCGTTTGTTGTATAAGTGTAGGACATAGATTGTGGAAATAGATCCAGCCAGCAGACTGGCATGGTGGGACTTTGGTATAGACAAACATACGGAGGGCCACAGCGATGTATTTCTAGTTAGAAAGCGCAGTATATCGAACATACCCAAAACAAATTACAAAAAAGGAACAGCGCCGACATTGACAAGTGTCATGCCAACCGGCATGACAAAAATAACAAAATAGAACAAACGATACAAACGAAACAGATCCAAGTCCACCAGCCAGGGACATCCAACGACAAGCCTGTTTATATTGGTGCGCCAACGGAGAAAGAACAAACGAAAAAAAGACAACCGGAAACACGGCAAGACAGAAAAGGAGAGAAGAGCATGGCGACGACAAGGGACAAGGCGACAGAGGCAAGTGCCGTCACAGCCATCCGTCCATTCGTTGCTGTTGCTTCTCCCCCTTCCTCCCCCTTCCCCCTACTCCTGCTGCTTCAGCTTGCCCGGCGCGGCCAGGGCAATCTCCGGACACCAGGCGGCAATCTCGCCGAGGCGCTTGCCGGCGTTCTTGTGCACCTTGTGGTAGCCCAGCGGCGTCTTGGAGTGGCTGACGTGCCAGTCGTGCTGGCACGCAAAGGTCACGGCCTTTTTGAAGTCGGGCAGGTGCGCGCCGCGCTCGTCCATGCGGCGCGAGAACCAAATGTCCTCGCCGCCCATCGTCCAGGTGCCGGCGGCCGTCTCGTCCTCCCAGTTGTTGGCCGGGTCGCGCAGAATCTCCATCATGAGGTCGCGGTTGCGCAGCGAGAGCCCGCCGTTGAAGAGCTTCTGCTTGGTGTGCAGCGGCGCGGCGATAAAGTCCCACTCCAAAAAGTCGTCCATGGTCTCGTAGGCGTTGGCGCAGAGCATGGCGTCGGTCTGGAAGACGAGCACGTGCTTGGCGGGCGCGAGCTGCTCCCAGAGCCAGGGCCGCGACAGGTAGACGTTGACGCCGTGGCGCGTCGTCATGTTGAACGTGTCCGGGATGATGCGCACGTCGATGGCGCCGGCGGCCACGGCCTGCTGCCAGATGGCGGCCTGGCGCGTGTCGTTGCTGCCGGTCAGGATGGCGTTGGTCTCGTTGGAGGTGTAGAAGACGATGGGCCACCCGGGGCCGAGGACGGCGTGGAAGTGCAGGATCAGCGGCACGAGGCGGGTGGTGTACTGTGTGTCGGAGATGAGGGCGACGCGGTCTTTGATCTGGAAGGGGGTGGTCGATGCGGCGGCGTCGGTCTTGGGCTTGGTGTTGAGGAACGCGGGCTGGCAAGTCAGTACGTAGGACGAGGCACGGGTCGCGAGAACACAACAAGAACAAAACAAGAACAAAACAAGAACAAAGACGCACAGTCGGGACCATGTCACGCGGGGTCAGGCGGACAATGTAGATGATGGCTAGCAGGGCGAGGGCGATGGCGATGAACCGCCGGGAGACGCCGTAGTCTATGAGGATGGACATTGTGGTGGGAGCGAAGGGTGGTTGAACGGGGCGAGTGATGCGTCAGTCGTGGCCGTCGGCTGTCTGTTCTCGGGGTGTGCGGGAACGGCAACGGCGATGGTCACGGCGATGGTCACGGCGCCTCGCGTTGCACACGGATGCCAAAACGCAATGGGGTACCGTGGGCGGAGGGGAAGCCGGCGGTGGTCGACGGTTGCGAAAGTCGGACAAGAAAGAAAATACGAACAGATAAAAATAAAAATAAAAAGGAAGACGGCCGTGGTGACAAACGAGGGACAAAAGTCAGATGCCGTCAATGGCAATGGCCAGGTCCTGGCCGAACGTGGGATTCGCTGGGATCACGGAGAAGGAGACGGGCGATGCGAGTGCCGCAAGACCGAGAACGTCGCCTGGCATTGATTGAAGCCAACGGAGGATATGAGAGGGTGAAGAAAACCGTCGCGAGTTGAGAAAAGGGATGGAACGGGCTAAGGGGGTCGTGAGACTGGAGGCTTGGTGGGTTAGCGGGACCGACAGGGCTGGCAAGACCAACAGGGCTGGCAAGCTGAATGGTGAAAGGCTGGACGAGCTAACAAACTAACAAACTAACAACGAACAAAGTATAAAAACCAACAAACTCACAAAGTGGCCTGTAAGCGCGGCCTGTCTAGTGTTTCAAAAGGACGACACATAAGGTGTTGTTCAGCAGCAAAGGAACAGGAACAGGCCACGCGAAATGCAATTACATACCGGCCGAGGTTGGCCCCAGAGCTCATCTGTCATCGTCCAAGCCCATACGCCGTACTTTCACGTTCTCTCCATTACGACGAACGGCGTAAATACTCGGTGTGCGAAACGAAGCCCGCATTGCAGGATTGCAGGATTGCAGGTCGTTGTCCCCAACCAGAACTTTGATACCCGGTCTGTTCAGCTATTTCCAATAATTGTGTGTGGGTTGCCCGTTCGGGACGGGCCAAGACAGGGGTGGCGGCCAGGGAGGGGCAGGCGGCCGACGCCAGTCGCCAGGCCGTGGTTGTATTTTCAGCGCGTGCCTAGTGGGAGGGTGGCCTGTGGGGAGCCCTGAAAAGGGGCGATTCAGGCGAGACGTTCTGAGGACTGGCAAAATCGGCCCTGCCAAATGAATTGGGAAGCGACGGGCGTCTCAGAAAGCACGATACATCTCCTAGCCATGCTGATGGCATGGGCCTGCTGGAGTACTATACGTCGCATTCAGTTCCGCACGTTCAGCAACCGTCGTTGATAGATGTGGCATCGTGTCTCGATGACAAGTCTCGACGACGCCGTGCGACGCACTGCAGCTGCAACTGACTGTCGTGCAAAATGTCAGCTCAGGCAGATGCCCATTATGCAACCAGGTAACCGGTAAACGGGTCTGCGAATCAATTAAACACTGGAGCGTTCTGGACTCCGCGAGACGGCGACGCGCTGCCCCTTTAGCCTGTAAGTAGTATGTAGCAGATACGGAGTAATTGCGTTGTAACTACCCACTGACGACTGCCAAGGACGTCCAAGAATGCTACCAAATGGCCAGATGCCTTGGGCGGTCTCGCACGCCAAGGCCGCTTATTAGGGTGACCGTCCATTATTTGCTTGTAACATACTTCGTAATTACAGAGAACAGTAATATTTCGCTTTGCCTGCATATTTAGCGCCAGGCGCCAGTACCTCTTACAAGCGCACCGCATTTAGCACACGGCCATTGCAAGCACTGCTGCTTTACCGTCAACAAAGTTGCTTCGCGACACGACTACAATCCATGACAAAATAACGGCCATGTGCTGATGTATTGACTGCCCGCAGGTCTCGGAAACCCCGACGCAGTCAGACGATGGATTCTTTGTGACGTGACGGTTGGCATTCACTCATGTCACTCATTTCACCAAAAATGCAAAAATAGGGGCATGCCAAGCACAATCCCTTTGCAAGTACCACATACCACATGCATGTTGTATAATTGTTGCTCCCTCTTCGTCTACACGCGAATCGTCCCCCGCGTCACTTCCACCGCGCTGCCGCCGAGAAAGACCCCTGCAATGCCGCCGTCCGCCGCGGCCTGCACCTCCACCAGGATGTCGCTGCGCCGGCCTATCTCCACGCCCTGCGTCAGGTTGTACCGCAGCAGCGTGCCCGGGGGCGCGCCCGACGTGAGCGTCAGGTAGCTCGCCAGCGTGCACGCCGCGCTGCCCGTCGCCGCGTCCTCCTCGGCCCGCCCAATCATGCGCGTGCGGATGTCCGTGACGCCGTCCTTGGACGCGTCCGTCACCACGTAGTAGTACCGGCTCACGTGCCCGCCCGACTCCGCGCGGCCCCACGGCCCCTTGTCCAGCAGGTCCGGTAGCCGGTCAAAGTCGAGCCCCGGGCTGCTCGCGCTGACGACGCCCAGCTGCGCCAGCGACGCCAGCCGCACGAGCACAAACGTCATGCCGCGCACAATGGAGACGACGGGCGCGTCGAGCTCGGCCGCGGCAATGGCCGGGTCGCCGTGGCCGATGGCGCCGGCGTCGCGGAGGGCGTCGATGCCGGGCGTCGTGCGCAGGTGGCCGGCATGGACGTGGACGTCGTGGGGCACGGCGGCGCGCACGACCAGCGGGTCGGCGGGGCCGGCGGGGCCGACGCGCGCAATGGGGATGCGGCCGGCTTTGACGACGAGGGTGGCCGTCGCGTCGTCAGTGGACGTGGACGTGGACGTGGACGTGGCGGCTAGCTTGCTCAGAACGTGGCTCGCTGTGCCAATCGTCGGATGCCCGGCAAACGGCAGCTCCTGGTCGATTGTGAAAATGTCCACGGGGTAGTCGCGGCCGTCGGCGCCCGTCGCCTCGTGCAGAAACACCGTCTCGGAAAAGTTAAACTCGCGCGCCACCGTCTGCTTCGTCTCCTGCGCCACCGTCACGCCGCGGGGGACATGTACGACCGCGAGCGGGTTGCCCGCGAACCGCGTGGTCGTGAAGACGTCCAGCGTCACAAACGAGAGCTCGAGAGGGGCCGACATGGTCGCGGGCAAACGATGGAATATGGTGTGAAGGACGGGCCAAATGCAGATGGAAATCGGAGTGGGCAGACGCCGTTTCTTTATGCAATCCGTGAGTCACTCTTGCACCTTCCCATGGTGTCATCGTGGTGGATGTGCTGCTACTGCTGGACCTGCCCGATTCGGCAAATCGCCAGCCTTCGATCTTGATTACTAATCTTTTAGTTGGCAGTTGTCACAGGGCGTGCTGTGTATGTAGACATTGCAATGGCATTTATTGCTTCCTGGGTATCATCTCGCCCTTTGCCTTTGCCCCTTCTGTCTACTTCACATGGTTTGTTCTTACAGGTCAGTCAACCCCCCACAACCCCCTCTCATCGTGAACCACCAAACTCCATCAGCATTGCAATAGAACCATCACCGCTCGTCTCCTCTGATCCCTCAGTCTCGCCGCTCACCCAACAATCCATCCACCGTGTCGCCCGTCTCGAACAGCACACGCACAGAACCGGGCTCGTGCTCGACGGTGGGCCCCGACCGCCACGTGTTGGGCGCCATGGGCTGTGCCTCTCCGCGCTCGGCCTCGTTCTGCAGGACGGGGCCGGGGATGTGGCTCTGCCACCGCAGGTCCGTCACCGGCGCTTCGGGGCCAAAGTCCTGCCACACGGTGATCTCGAGGCCCGCGTCGCTGGCACGCACAGAAAAGTCCGTCGGGCAGCGGGCGCAGCTGCCGTCCGCCACCAGCCGGTCGATCGCCGGGGCCGCCTCTCCTCCTGCTAGGTTGTTTGGGGGAGGCGCCTGGCTCGCCTCCAGCTTCTTCCGCCTCGCCTCGCGCAGCTGGTACGCATGGAGGTCGGCCGGGGTGTAGTAGAGGGCGTCGGCCATATTTTTCTCGGGTAGCGGGCCGTATCGCAGGCGCTCATATACCTCGGGATGCATGTGTGCTTCGCGAACGCACCGGAGGGCGCCGACGAAGCGGAACGGTGCCTGGAGCAGCGGCAGGCCCTCGTGTGTCGGGAAGATAGCGCCTACGACGTACGTTTGTCGGTCGAGGCGTGCCAGGCGGTTCAGATGCAGTATATCTCCTGTCGCGGCGTCGTACCACGCGGACCAGCCGTCATGGGTGGCAAGCTGATGTGGGCAAATGGATAGGGGAACAGACCAAAAGTCCGTGTCGGCCAAGTTCACAATCGTCTTGAGTACAAGTCGGAAGCATGGCTGGTGTCTATGATCTCCAGCGCCGTCGCTGCCACCACAATCGATGACGCGCGGCACAAACTGGTACTGGATTGTTGTGGCTTCCTTTACGTATCCTGCGTTCGGCGAGACCATTCGCCGTTGGGCTGAATGCGGCTCCAGAGCGGCCCGCACCTGCATCTTGAGCGCATCACGGGCCTCAGCAGTCATGAATGTGTTGATCTGTGCGTCTGGTGGTGCTTTGGCATGTCTTGGAGGCTGTTCTGTGGGAGTCTTCTGTTTTTGAGAAGGCTCCTTAAAAGATGCTCCGATATATTTCGCAACTTCATGGTCACCGGTGGAGCGGTTCCAGGGCATCCCTCTCCAAAGGCGTCCCAGAAAGCCTCCCGTAGACCTTACCTTGTTACCCTTCGGTGTCTTTTCTGTCTGGAACCTGCGATCTATCTCGTGTCGGACTTGGTAGCGTATCTGCTGTTGATGCATCTTTTTACGCTCTTCTTCCTCTGCAAGCATGCGGACATGCTTCAAGAGCAATTGTACATCGCGGTGGGCGAGTCCAGCAAGGGGCGTACGCCGCACCGAAGATAGGACCCCTGTGAAGGTGTGGAGATTCTCGTCGTAGCGAGGCTCCTCCAGTTGATAAAGGGGCAGCGAACGGTAGCAAGGCGGTTCGAGTCTGGGTTCGGTGAGCTTGTCACTTTTGGATGCCTGGTCGACGAGTGCCGTATCGCGGGCATGGCCCTCGTTATCCCCCGTACGGTGCAGGCATACACATTGCTCACACACATAGTGATCCGGTAGGTCGCGGGCGAGGGAGGATAAAACGTCCAATAAATCAGGACGTGGTAACTTCGAGCGCAGTGTAGGCACATCGGCCTCGCCAGTTGAGCTTCCCTTTAAATTCCGACATGTGAGGGCCAGGGAAGCTTGGTCCGCCGAGCTCACGCGGTCGAGAATATTCCTGCGTATGATCCAAATTTGAAGGGCGTGGAAAAGTCGATCGTTTGATGGGATGTCTCGGTCGGACAATGCCAATCGTGTTTGGCGTTGCCGTTCCCAAAGGGAAAGAGTTTTTGACGCCATAATAAATTTCTGTAATTAAATGACTTATCGGAGGGACACGTGAAAAAATAGCAGGAGACTGTTTGTGTCTCGTGAAAATAGTGAAGGTTGAAAAGTGCCAGAAATAGGGAAAATAAGAGCATAGATAAATAATAAATGATGATGGTTTGAATTCAGTGTCGGCTGGGAACGTTGAGAACCTAATTTGCATGAAAAATATACCACGTGCCAAATTTGCCAGTCTTACCCCTTCTACAGTAACGCTCAGTTCTGTTGGTCGCTACAACTTTGGCAATTAAGTGATTAAGTTCCTAGATGACCTTTTTGATGACGAAGGCCACAGTGCACAAGGCGTTTCTCAGTAATAATATTCATTACTTGCACACACCAGCACACTGCAAAACACACACATATTAGAGAGACCCGGTTCCCTCCCCAAGAGGACAGCTTGCGTAGTAAGGACGGCCGGCTGTAATCTCCACTGAGTCCTTCTCTGGATTTAATTTTCTTTTTTATTCTTTCTTTCTTCTCTTTCTTTTCTTTTGGTTGTTTTGTTTGTGCCTCCTTTTCGGCCCTTGTGGCTGTGCACACGGTTGGAGTGGCTGGCGCCTGGGGGTTTACGTCTTCGTGGTTGATACCACGTGACGAAAATCGACTTACACGAGAATCACCTCTAACAGCATCGTCAAGATCTGTCCTCAAAGAGAGGCCACTTTTCTTGCCTAATGCCTCCAGCATTATATAGTACAGAAATCTAACATATTGAAACACGTGAAGTACGTGTGTATTCGTTAAGGGAAAGAAAAAGCCAGGTAGCTTCTTGTCCGCGTGAATCCTCGCGCCTCCTTGACCAAGAAGCGGCCTCTGTGGCCAAGGAGAAGGAGTGCTGTGTTGATGTTGTGTTGCAATGTGCATCTTTTCTTTCCCTACTCGAAACTGGAAAGACTGCCTGACTGTTTCCATGCCATAGTACATCGGTCGCTGTTGTTTTGAAACCGATTTGTCGATAAACGGATGTTCAATTTCATATCAATAGCGCCATGCCTTTATTTTCATCATCGTACATAGAAAGAACGAACGGCAAGAGGCATATTGTACCAGCAACTCAGGGGGTCTCTTTCCCAGAGACGACAGTCAGGGCATGAGAGCTACGGTGATCTTTTGAGCTCTTTCCCTTATTCGTCCTTGTAAACATGTTCCAAGCCAGTTTGGGGAGGAACGAACAAAACAATAACAACGTACGGAAACTGGCGTCGAGGCAGTAACAAAGATCAGAACAGAAGCGGATATTTATACTCACCCCACTCCTCCGTTTCTTGTCTTCGACTCTCCCTTCTTCTTTTTTCTCCAGACCCGAGCTTTACAGCACTACAACGCACACAAACAATACGCAACCATCCACAGTGAGTCTCCCAATTCCAATCTCACCTCCCCCTGTCTTCAGCCTAGCTTACATCTGTAAGACGATTTCGCAATGGCAACTGCTGCAGGTTAGGTCTCTGCAGCTGGTATCGCCTGGCAGGCGGCTGTCACGACGGCACAAGCAAAATTCCAGAGGGGTGAGCGGAAAGTCCGCGCCACCATTGTTGGGCTTGAACCTGGGGACCCGGCGATCCCTGTGCTCTCACAGCAAGTGCAGTCATCCCTTCTCGCCGGCATGCAGGTTTTGCGAGCGGAGGTGGACGCTCTTAAAATCAAAGTGGACGGCCTTTCCGACAACAATAACGGGCCGCCTGTGGCCGAGAGTGCGCGCCCTGCAGCCAGCAGCGCGAGCCCTCCTGGTGGCACCGGTCCCGTCGCCGACAACAACCCCGACAAGAACGAAGACAAGGACGCATTAATTGAGCAGCTCCGTGCTCAAGTCAACAGCCTCAAAGGCGAAATTGCCGAACTTCTTGCGGAGAAGGCCGCTTCAGTCGGCGAGAAGGAACGCGAAACGGCGCGGGCCGACAAGTTGGCAGTGGAAAATGCAGCGTTCCGAAAGTCTCTCGTCAAGATAGGCCACGGGCAGTAATCGGTGTACAGGCAAGTACGGATCTGTTACAGGTATTGCTCTAACGTCGTCACAGGTTTTGCGAAAGGCCATTCTAGTACCGGCCTCAGAATTACTAGGGTTGGGTGGAGGGGTGGCTCTTGGGACCCAGCAAACGCTCATACCTCAACGTGGTTGCTGGGTCGAGTAGCCTTTCGAGGTGAAACCAACATGAGCATACACCATTTCGACCCGTCACGTTACGTGATTAGACGACAAGCAAACAGCCGGTGCACGAGCATCGGTTGATTCCCAGCGGCCGTTTTGTGCCATGGTTACTTTGATACGGGTGGGATATATACTTAGAATGGGCAGAGGTGTAGTCGAAGAGGGCAAAGATTGTATTATATTTATCAAAGGCCGGGTGACGGGCAAGTAGAAGGATTGGTTGCGTGCTTGCGTGGAGTTTGATTTGACATGTCGTAACAGCAGTCGGAAAGAAGAGGGTTTTGTTTGCCATTTTGTCTCTAGAGCAGAACATACATGGGGGTCCGGGTAGTGGCTCTAAGGGGCATTAGTACTGAGGGACAACATCTGTTGTACATTCGTCATCACAATGTCATGTGAGTAAACACTGTCATGGTCGAACTCACTGAGCGCCGCTAATTGTGGATGTGGCAAGTTTTGTGATACTTGTGCGAATTGTGATGCATTTTGCATACTTATATCTCTCTCTT
Organism: Sporothrix luriei; assembly: GCA_021398005.1. NCBI lineage: Eukaryota > Fungi > Ascomycota > Sordariomycetes > Ophiostomatales > Ophiostomataceae > Sporothrix > Sporothrix luriei. Next base: position 46,294 of record WNLO01000138.1, on the reverse strand, counting down.
GGCTTTTCAACTTTGACATTCAACTTTGGCGTTTTGAATCACAACCGTTCCATTATACGCTCCTGCAGTTGCATTCACGTCCTTGTTTACACTTCATTCGTCGACGTTTCAACCGGCCGAAATGGCAGTGACAGAACCCACCCACCACACCCCAAACAACGACCGCCTTGCCCTCCACGCTCTTGGCAACTGGATTATCCGCAGTGCTATTTTCGACCACGTTGACTCGGCCGAGAAGGCATTCTTGGCCCTCACATGCAGACTGTTGAGGAGCGTCTTAGCTGGTGTGGCTGACGTGCCTACACTGCGCTCGAAACTCACAGACCGTCGGTTTTTGGACGTTTTGACGGTTATCGCACGGGACTTGCCGGACCACTACGTTTGTGAGAACTGTCTGCATCTACACCGAGTCAGTAACGAGAGCCACGCACACGACACGGCACTTGTTGAGCAGGCCTCCCAGAAACACAAGCTCGCCGAACCGAGACTCGAGCCGCGGTGCCGCCGTTCATCCCATCGTCACAAAGACACGGAGCCTCGCTACGGCGCGACCGAGAACCTCCACACATTCACCGGCGCCTTGTCGTCTTCCGCGAGACGCACACCTCTTGCTGGACTCGCGCACCGCGACGTGCAGCTCACCTTGAAGCGTGTCCGCATGCTTTTAGAGGACGAGAAGTTCACGTCGGCACGACAATACGAGCGAGACGAGTGCAGAAAAGACGGAGATTCTGGCAGTTCTCCGACGAGGGTGGAAGAGACGAGCATCCAGACGACGGCTGCGGGGCTTCTAGCACGTTTCTGGTACCACATGCCCTGGAACCACCCTTCCGACGACGATCGGGCCGCCGAGGCCCGCGACACACTCGAGAAGCAGGTGCACGCGGCTCTCGAATCCTATTCCGCCCAGCGGCGGATGGTCTCATCGGGCACGACAGATGGATGGTGTTCCAGACGGCGTTCCAAAACAATCCGGTACAGCTTCACGCCACGGGTGATTCTCCGTGACAGCGACGGCGCGGGTCGTACTACGCACCAAGGCAAGCGTCAGCCACACTTTCTTCTCAAGACAACGGTCACCATCGCCCACACGGATTTCTACCAGGTGCCCCTCAGCATCTGCCCGCACCAGCTCCTCAACCACGATAACGTGCCTGCGTGGCATGAAGCAGCGCAGCAAGAGCTGCTCGTTATGAACCGTCCTGGGTGCCCAAAGGGGCAGATCTACACCTACGTGGCAGACGCAGTCCACCCTCCCCACGGGGGCCCGCCTTTTCTGCAGCCGCCGTTTCGCTTCATGATTGCCGCGATGTATGTTCATACTGCGCACAACTCTCCAGAAACTTACCGACGGACAGGACTGCTGGAGAACGACCCCCTGCCTGCTTCTACGGATTACATCTACCGCACACCCGCCGATCTCCATGCCTACCAGCAGCAGAAGCAGCAGCAGCAGCAGCAGCGGCAGGATCGTCATGCGGTGGGCGGCAGCTGCGACCGTTGCCCGACGGACTTTTCTGTGCGTGTCGGCGACGCGGGCCTCGAAATCACCGTGTGGCAGGACTTTGGCCCCGAGGCGCCCGTGACGGATGTGTGGTGGCAGAGTCACGTTCCCGGCGCCATCATGCCGTCCATGGCTCCAAACACTTGGCAGTCGGGAGTTACCGTCGCCCACGATCCTGGATCTGTGCGTGCGCTGTTCGAGACCGGGGACGCAGGCGACACTGTGCGTGGTTTGTTGCGGGAGCAGCGAAGCCGTGTGCACAGAAGATTGTGGTGGTGGTGATCAAGTGGCAAGGCAGACAGAGGGGGGGCGGGCTCGTCTGAACGATGACGAAGTGGAAATACAAAGGAGCGACTGAAAAGATGATACCCAGAAGAGAAATAAAAGTATGGTGGGTGGAAACCTCGTTTAAGTAAAGGGCGAAAAAGGAGGGAGTAACGGGGACAGGCGAGGCGACTGCTGGGATTGGTGTGTTGCCGTGCATCTTCGTTGCTGTCTCGGCACGGCGTGTTGCCTGTATTTGCTCACTCCTTCCAAACAATATATTCGAAAAGAAAAGAAGCCCTAGTATTCGTATCTCATTCCCTCAAAACATGCTACAAGAGTCGCCTTCCCGTCGTGGCGGACCAGCTTTGCACGAGCCCTGTCGCGGGCCTGAAATATGTTGTGTGCTGAGACTACGGAGTAAAGCAACTGCCCAACCATCGTTGTAAGTCGATTTCGTCACGTGGTACCAACCATGTGTTGGACCCACTGGCTGTCTGCCGTCACGTGTACGTCACGTGATGGGTTCCATATGATGGATCTGCCCCTGAGAGGCCTCACTTAGCCATTCCTGTAGAATGCATGCACATTATCCCACAGGTTATGATCCCTATTTGCGCCTCATTTTCCGCGTTTATTAAGTTGCTGTGTGCATCCTTGTATTCGTCGCTCTTTTGTAAGTAAAACGATATATTTTATATCCATTAATGCTAAGTTTTATGAGTGCGTGGCCGATTCGCGTACTTCCGGTAAATTTACCCCTTTTCTAGCTATAAAAATATTATGACTTCTTAATTAATCCTTTATTAATTACTTTAATTCTAAGCTATAGATTCCTTATCGCTATATATATACGCTTAGACGACCTATATAGTTCTTAAGCTAACTAGAACTAACTATAAATACTAGTATATACTACTTAGGTCCGCCTATATTAATTATAATACCGTTAAATTTCTAAAAGGCCTTATAGTATTTAGAGCTAGAAAAAACAATAAGACTAAAGAAGAGTATAAAGATACTAATAATATCTATAAGTAAAGATGTATAAAGGTCTATAGAGTTATTATAGCCACTATTAACGACGTACTCCCCTAGATCACCTATTACGGTTATACTAATAAGGACGTTAAGCTATATACTATACTCTAGAGTATTAAGAAGGCTTTAGTGATAATAAACGCTAAGATAGTAGAAAACGCTATAATAGCTTTTATAATAATATAACTAAATTAGTACGGTACTCCTACTACTTTTCTTAACGCCTTTTAGACGGTTATAAAGGTCCTCTATAGTATAAAGTTTTAGTTTATAGAAGCTATAAAAACTATCATCTTACTTTATAAATTTAAGCCTATTAACTCTATATTTATTAGTAACTTATATATAAAATTTAATAATAATAACCTCACTTTCCTTAATACCGTTTAAGCGTATACTATACACTTCAAGAAAGTACACCAATTTACTCCTCCTAAGGCCCTCGTAATAGCCTCCCTCAACAGTCCCTTAAACACACCCTCTCCTCTATCTAATATACGTATACACTATATAGATAAAGTATACTAGCGCTATAAGAAGAAGCATAAAAATAACCCATAATAAGTGCTATATACGTACTATAAGAGATGTCACCTTAAAGGTAAAGAAAAGTGCTTTATAAAGCACCTAAAGCTAAAAACTTAGTGAAAACCCAGATAATATAACGGTAACGGTAGAGATAATAACATACTAAGTAGCTTAACAGCTGTTATAAGAGGTAGTATATAGATTATAAACCTCCCGAATAGCATTAATAATCTATTAATTGCTATAGCCTCTATCGCTCCTATTAACGTTATTCAAGCTATCACACTAGACACTATACTGCTTAATTCAGGATCATTATATCATAGGTTTAATGATACCAAATGGTTCATTTCACTAGGGCTATTAGTATCACTAATAACATTAAAGAATATAAACGGCGGTCTCTTTATATAGTACCTAGGCGGCGTTATAATAATTATAATAAAAGGATTTAACGGAGATATAGTCTTATTAACTATAAGTAACGCTATCTACTCACTAAACGCTCCTATTAACTTACTATCAGTAGGCGCTATAAGCTAAAAGGGCTACCACCTTAACCTCTATAAGAAAGTCGTCTAAGTAAGCATAGGCGACGTATAGTTCCCTTTCGAGTTATACCATAATATTCTTATACTACCAGCTACGTTACCGGACAGCTCTAACGGCTAGGAGAGCCTTACTATAGCGTTAGTTAACTATAAAGTTATATATCACCGCCTTCTCTATACCCCGTTACGCGTAGTTAAGTAAGTGGTAGTAGACGCTAGTATATACGTCACTAAGGCAGAAGTATATTACCTAGAGTGCTATATCACTAAATCAATAGACGTTATAAATAGGAGGCTTAAGGACCCTATTATAACTCTAGGGTAGCTGGTGCGTATTAATCTAGTCACTTACCGCCCTAGTTATAACGGGCTTTACTACTTCTTATACTTTATTAATAGCTACTTAAGCTACCACTAAGTATAATTTATTACCACGAAAGATAAAGTATATAAGCGACTATAGTAATTCGTTACTCTCTTTAAACACTAGATAGCCCTTAAATTATAGTCTTTTAGGCTTAACGGTAGTACTGAATTTAGTTAAGTAATACGCCCGTAGATTTAGTTGAAGCTTACGGAGTAGTATAAAGGGCTAGGTATTACGCTTAAGACTATAACTCCTTATACACCCTTATTAAACGGTAGAGCCGAATGTACTAGGCGTACTATTATTCAAAAGGCACAAGCTATTATAAGTGATATATATATCCTAGAGCACATTTAGCCTCTTGCTATTAATACCTTAGTGAAAGTTATAAACCTCCTCCCTATACGATTAAATCCCGGCTAATAGTCGCCTTAAGAGCGGCTCCTACTAGCCCTAGGGCTCCTAACAGACTAAGTGAAGCTATATATCGACCACTTACAAGTCTATAGCTATAAGGTATACGTTTATCTTAAGTTAGTATATTACGATAATACTAATAAGTTCTCGCCCTACGCTACTATTAGCTAGCTCGTTAGATATATAAGTACGTATAGCCGTATCTACTACGTTTAGTTCTATAAGACTAACCGTATTATTAGAGTCTTTAGTATACGCTTTCATGAATCCATCCTAGATAATACGCCAAAAGAAGATAACGGAGAGGTTTAAGGAGAGGTGACTTTTAATAAGTACTTTATATAGATCCTTTATAACACCTTAAAGCTAGTATAAGCACTAGAAAAGCCGGCGGTTATATAACCGGTAGCTATAACGGAGTATAATAAGGTGGCACTAGACTTTATAATAACTAACTCGTTAAAAGATGATAACACCGGTAGGTATACGCCACTAAAGCAGCTACTATCTCTTAAAGCCACACTAGCTTAAATACTATAACACTATAACCCGCTAGCTTATATAGGCATTCGTTTTAATAATAATAGTACGATATATACCCTGTAACTCTTCCCCGTTATAAGAGATAAAGAGGTTACGCCCAAGCTACTATAAGCTCCCTCCTAAACGCTAGAGACGATAAATAAGGAGCTTATGGCGCCACTAAGGTAGCTGGAGTATATAACGCCCCTAAGGCAGCCTGAAAATAAAAGCCTAAATATCTCTCTAGATAAGTAATTATAAGCTAAAGAGCCTCTACCTTTACCCCCCTTATAGCGCCTAGTAAGACGTATAGCTTAACGTAACTATAGTTAACTAAATAAATACGGGCTACTAGAGCTAAGCCTATCTAATATATTAATTAAATAGTAGTATTTCGTTATAGCGTTTATTAATTACTACAACATTAAGAGCTTACGAGAAGAGACATAAAAGACGGTTATTTATATATCCGTTATTAACGCCGTCAACCTATAGTATACCAGGCCAGCGGTACCGAAAAACTATCATGAAGTATACTAATTTACCGACTTTAAGTAGCGCTAGCTACTAGCTATATAAAAGCAGCTATAGAGCCTTAAGGATATATACGTATAGGACCTTATAGCACGGCTATATAACACTAACGTACTCCCTAGCCACTAAGTATATTCCGAAAAAGCTGGTGATACTAGGGCTCGCTAGGTAGTATACAGTAATAGGGAGAGAGATTTATAGGTAGTAGCTGACGTGTTCGCCGTTATAGTATTATTAACGACTCTTAAGGTCTTCCTAGCGTATATAGCTGTACACGACCTATATATATAGTAATATAACTTTAAGACAGTCTTCCTAAACGTAAACGTACTAGTAGACGAGACTATTTACGTCTAGTAACTATACGGCCTTTAGAAGGATAAATCTTTTATCTACCGCCTTTAACGAGCATTATACGGCCTTATATAAAGCCCTCACTAGTAGTTTAATACGCTTACGCCGTTTATAAACTCCTTAGGCTTTACTATCTATAATTCAGACATTTACCTCTTTTGTAATAACTCTACCGGCGTTATTATACTCGTCTATATTAATAATATCCTTATAACTAGCCTAATTAACATCTAGCTTATAGTACTAGGTAAGACGCTTAACACCTAATACCCTATTTGATCACTAAGTAAGGTAACCTTCTTTTTAGGTCTTAATATTCATTATAATCGCTCGTTTCGCCGTATCCACCTAGGACTAGAGTAATATATTATAAATATACTGGTTCGTTTTAGCTTTAAGTAAACGGTAAAAGTATACACTCTATAGCCTACTAGTATCAAGCTACTAAACGAGTGGCTAGCTAATCTTAACAGCCTTTATACCTTCCTTAAAGCTATAGAATATACGAACTATATCTCTATAAATATACGATATAATACCGCCTATATAAGTAGTAAGGTGTTAGGCGGTAATAAAGGCCTATTGATGGAGCACTAGAACGTACTAAAAAACCTTATAAGATACTATAGGATAACAAGAAAGCTTGGTATTATCTTTAACAGTAAGACTAACCCATTAAATAATCGCCTACCTTCTTTATATACTACTATAACCCCCCTAGCTTTTAGTGATACCTTATACGCTAATAATACACCGTTATAACGCTTAACCACTAGCTTTATAGTCTTTATAACTAGCGTACTAGTTCTATAGAAGTCTAGTAAATAGACTTTCATTATATTATCCATTATAAAGGCTAAATTTATAGCCCTTACGCCGGCTACTTATACCCTCACTTAGGTACGCCAAATTCTTTATAATCTTAGCTATAATATCACCACACTATTACTACTATTTATAGATAGCTATAACGCTATATAGACGTACCTTAACCCTTACAAAAAGGCTAGAGCTCACCATATTAATATATACTATAAATAGGTTATAAAACAAGTCCATAAGAAGCATTTTACCCTATAGTATATCCCGTTATCCGAAATAGCCGCTAACGGCCTAATAAAGGCTCTAAATAAAGCTAAATACACCTCCTTTCTAGAGTAATTAGGCTTATAGCACATACCCACTAATGTATAATTATAGCCTCTCTTTTACGTCATAGTTCTAACTCCTATTTTTTACCTATAATCTCATGGTTTTTTAAGGGAGTCCAGCGGAGCTATAACGCATAGTTTTTGCGGTGCCGATATTTGGCCGGTATCGAGTGTTTTATTACTTATACTTTCATTTTAGTGGCTTATCCACGTTTAATTTTGTACCTCGTACCTCTCAGGCGATGGCAGGTCCATGGGGCAGTGTTGGACCCACTGGCTGTCTGCCGTCACGTGTACGTCACGTGATGGGTTCCATATGATGGATCTGCCCCTGAGAGGCCTCACTTAGCCATTCCTGTAGAATGCATGCACATTATCCCACACCATGAGGTCCACAACAGCTCCAAGCTCCATGCAGAGGCCCACTCTTTCAAGATCCCCGGCCAACGTCAATTGCCAGCGAACCAGCCTGCCAACAACATCCACGCAAACGTGCATCTCCCATTTCGGACTCCCGTCACAGCCAAGGACCATCCAAACACACCGCCCCCGGTCATGGCCTCGCTCGGCCTTCCCCCTGTGCGCGTGCTGCGGCCGGCGCTGTGGTGCGCGGGCGCCGTGGGCACCATCTACGTCGGCTGCGCGGCCTACGAGGTGCGCCACGATGCCGCCATTGCCCGGGACGCGCGGCGGGCGCGACACATGCCGACGGCGCCCATCGACGTGCGGGACCTGGACAGCGTGCGGGCGATGATGGCAGCGTCGGGCGGGCGGAACCCGCTGCGGACGGTCCCCGCGTCGTCGTCGTCGTCGTCGTCGTGGCCGTCGTCATCCAAATCCACCGCATCACCATCGCCTCTCGCCGCGTGGGCCGACCTGCCCGAGGCGGGGAAGCTCATGGCCGGCCTCGTCGCGACCAACACGGCCGTCTTTGGCCTCGAGCGCCTGTTGCCGGGCACGTCCACCCTCTTCTCGCACGTTCCGGCAGCCTCCGGGATCACCACCAACGCCACCCTCCTCTCCTCCGCCTTTGGCCACGTCGGCCTCGCCCACCTCGCCCTCAACATGTACGGCGTCCTGCAGTTCCTGCCGCCCGTCGCCGCCAGCCGCACCTTTGCCAGCAGCGGCAGCCACCTGGCCGCCTTCTACCTGTCCGCCGGCGTGCTCGCGTCCTACGCCTACCACCTGGCCGCCGTCTGGCCGCGGCCGCTGGACCGTGTGATCCCCGCGCGCGGGGCCAGCGGCGCCGTCATGGCCGTCGTGGGCGCGTTCGGCATGTCGTACCCGGACAGGCAGCTGGGCATTGTGCTGGTGCCGGGCAGCCTGCCGGCGTCGCAGTTTCTGGTGGGCGTGGCGGCGTTTGAGACGTACGGCCTGTTTGTGGGCTTCAAGCGGCTGCCGCTGGCGCACGCGGCGCACCTGGCGGGCCTGGCGCTGGGCGCGGCGTATGTCTACTACGACGGGCGCAAGCGCGTCTGGCGGCCGGTGAAGCGGTGGACGTTCCGCCAGATGCAGCGGCTGTCGCTGGTGTGAGGGGCGGGCGAGGAGGCGTTGTTGACGTGAACCACCCATTTTGCTGTCTATGGACCCTCCTCTGGGTTGATATGATCGCCTTGTGGTCAGTCGTCTGCTCGAGGATACACCATCTATGCCAAGTTGAAACACTTCTTACGCGGAAGCCGTGTCGATGGATGCGGCGATGGATGCGGGAAACGGCGAGTCGAGACTCGAGACAATGGCTTTCTCTCTGTCGTGTTGATACAACGGCAAAGGCTATGCGATACGTCGAGTCGTGGAGCGACAGAGACTGTACGATAAGCATACGTGCAGCAGGCGCACTGGATCCACTGCAGCCAGGTGATGGCGCTGGCGGCATGCAAATGTCGAGTACGAGACGATACCCATGATACGAGACCGAGACAATATCTACTCTTATGAACGTTATGAAGGAATCCTATTTCATGATATTTACAATTGCATTTTCGTCTTGGGAGTACGCTGTCGCAATCGGCATTTTGTTTCTACAGCAGCCCCCCTGACGTCGATCCTGTCCTCGGCTGTCTTTGTTCCTGTGCGGCTCTTCCGGTTAAATGGAGGAGACTAGGAAAGAAGCTACACTGAGGCTCTCTCCAAGATACAATACTACCGTATCAATCTCTTCGCACTCCAGTGGCTGTCCAGCTCGCCCAGGGCCGGCGATCCGGTCGATCACGCACGCTCGCGATGTGTCATGGAAAATGATGATAGCAAAGGGGCCGCTTAGTCGGACGGAATGCAGAGAACACAGAAGAAACGAGAGAGATAACGACAAAATGTACGGCTATTCAATTGTTTGATCATCGTCCATTTCACTGGGCAGTTGATCAGGAATATACGTTCTCTGGCTTGACAAGATATAAGTCGTTCCCGGTCGGCATTTCGTAGCTTCTTGTGCAACATCTTTCAGTGTCCATGTGTTTCTCGTTCATCCCCCGTTCTGAGTCTCTGCGTGCTTTATTTCTGTCTCCACCACCACCACCACCACCACAATGTGGTCCTCCATCGTTACATGGGCCGCGGCCACAGGCAACCTGGCTCTGCGCCATCTCTCCCCGCGCCAGGACACGGATGCCGCATCCACCAGCACCGACCCGGTCCTCCTCATCGGCGGCGGCCCGTCCGGCACCATCGCCGCGGCCACGTTTGACGGCACCACGTTCGACATCGTCGCCAACAGCACGCTGCCCGGCACCAGCCCCAGCTGGCTGCTCTACAAAGACCCCAACCTCGTCTACGCCGTCGACGAGAACAGCAACAACACGCGGCTCTTCCAGTTCGACGCGGCGACCCTTACCTTTGACCTGCTGCACGAGGCGCAGGGGTCCCGCGGCGTCGTCCACCTGGCGTTCAACCGCGAGGGGACGCGCATGGTGGGCGCTGCTTATGCGGCGGGCCAGGTGGACGTCTGGGACGTGTCGTCGGCCAGTGACGGGACACCAACTCTACTCAAGCAGATTGTCAGCGACGACGCGCTGGGCCCCAACGCGGCGCGCCAGGAGGCGCCGCACCCGCACCAGGCGCTGCTGGACCCCAGCGGGCGCTTCTTTGTGGTCAGCGACCTGGGCACGGACACGCTGCTCGTGCTGGACGCGGCCGACGACGCGTTCGCCGTGGTGAACCGCGTGCGCGTGCCGGACGCCGGCTGCGGGCCGCGGCACGGCGCGTTTTTCCCGGCCACGGGCGCCGCGGCGGCGACCAACTACCTCGTGGTGTGCGAGCTGCTGAGCCTCGTGGAGGTGTTTGCGCTCAACCTCACGAGCGACGGCAACCTCACGTTCCACCACCTCCAGTCCATCAGCACGTTCGACCCCCTCCACCACCGGCCAACGCGTCTACGGCGACGGCCGCCGAGGTGGTCGTGTCGGCCGACAACCAGCACGCCTACGTGAGCAACCGCAACACGGGCAACGCGACGGACAGCGTGGCGCACTTTGGCATCACGGGCGCGATCGGGGCGACCTCGGGCGACGCGCTGGTGCTGACGCTGGTCGAGACCGTCTCGTCGGGGGGGCGGCAGCCGCGCATGGTGTCGCTGTCGACGACGGACGGCCGCGAGGGCCTCTTGTTTGCGGCCCACCGGGACGGCGCCGCGGGGCTGCTGGCCCTGGCGCGGGACAGCACGAGCGGCAACCTGACGGCGGACGTGGCGTCGGCGCCGAGTGTGCCGCTGTCCGTGTTCGGCCCGGCCGGGAACGGGCCGCAGTACGTGCAGCAAGTGCCGATCGTCTTGACAGGTTAGGTGTGGTATGCAGCATTTTTTATATTCTGTACATTTTCTCGTCGCAATTCCATCGTTTCATCCATTGTTGGCACGTAGGCCGTACCGTAGTGTGTCATAAACGTAACTATAAAAGTACATGGCCGCCGACATCCTTACAGCGTCTCCGGCAGAAACGAGACGCCGTCGTGGCGCACGTGCAGCGTCGCGCGCTTGTCTGTGCACGACGGGTCCTGGGCCCCCGGCAGCAGCAGGCTCAGGTGCCTGCGGCCGGCGGCGGCATGGGCCGCGGCGCGCCGGAGAAGATCCCGCAAAAAGACGACCATCCGCGTCAATTCGCGCTGGCTGTGCGCCTCCCACTGCTGCAGCCGGCCGGCCACGTTCTCGACGTGCACGTTGGGCGCAAACACGCCGTCCTTGTGGCCGGCCTCGTAGAGCTGCGCCGTGCGGCCAAAGTAGAGCTGGCTGTCGGGCGACAGGCGGACGTAGTAGGCCGCCTTGGCGCCGGAGCTGAGCCAGGCCTGGCGCTTCTGCGCGTCAAACGTCTTGACCTCCACGAGATGGTCGGCGGGCACGGGCACCGCAGGGCCACAGGGATAGTCGACCGTCAGGGTGGGCGACGAGAAGGCCGCCGTTGTCTCTTCGTCGTTTGTATCCTCCATCAGGACCGAAAACCGCGAGCCCGTTGTCGCTTTGGACCGCGGGCTAACGGGCGTGGTCGTGGTCGTGGCCATGGCCAGCTTGGGCGACACGGGCGGCGACAGCGGGAGTTGCAGCACGGCGGCGGCTGCCCGTCCCGGCGGCCGATGCGGGTCGTAGTGGCCGTCGGCCTCGCAGTGGACGGCAAAGCGCAGGCCGCCCAGCTCGTAGTACAGCACGCGGTGGTGCGAGAAGGACGTCTGCAGTGCCTCGGGCAGGTCGGGGCCAAAGCGGCACGTTGCCGCAGCAAAGCTGGTGCCGTAGCCGTAGTTGATGTGGTGGTCAGGATCGTCTTTCCACTGCTGGATCAGGAGGGTGCCGCCGCCGCCGCCGCTGTCTCTGTGTTCTCCGCCTCTTTCGCCAGCCGTGTCCGTCGGCGGCCGCGGGCGCCACTCCAAGTCGCACCGCAACGTCACAAACGACTTGCCGGCCAAGTAGTTGAACAGGCGGTAGATGGAGCCCGCATTGGCCACAATGTCGCAGGCCCCGTCGAGGACGTCCACCTCGGGACTCATGCACTGCACGGCCCGGACCAGGGGCTCGAGGCCGTGGGTAAACGTCGGGTAGAGACGGCGCGCTTCGTCATCCCTGCCGCCGTCGCTGTCTCTATCGTGGCCGATCTGGATGGCGCGGGTCGTCGGCGGCGAAAAACGCGGCGGACAGCCGGGAACCGCAATCGTGTCGTCGGCGACCTTGTTGAAGCTGGCCAGCACGCGGTCGGCCGTGATTCGGACGGGGCGGACGGGGTGGACGGGATAGGCCTGGTCGGCACGCGCAGCCGCAGCATCATCGTTCGGACCGAGGATGTCGGGCGACGCGTCCAGCCCGTCGACCATCAAGGCGAGGCGCTCGTGGTACTTGGCGAGCCGGGCCGCATGGTTTTGGATGCTGTCTGCGAGCTTCACACGGTCTTGCTCGGGGTGGAAGTAGGTGCATTTGTTTTTGCGAAAGTTGTTGCACGTGAAGCCATATCTGCATGTGCCTCTGTGGCCGGTGTACTGCCGCGTCGGGCGCCAGGGAGTGGACATGGTGGGAATGCGTGGGAAGCAAATGGCAGTGCGGTGTTGTGCGTCGAAACGAAGTTGTCCGAACATTGTCGATATGGCATGGGAGCCCGTCGAGACATATTATGTCTTTTGGCAAAGCGGCTGCCGTCGCACAACGCATGTTCCGCGAGGCTCTGTAAACGGACCAGTCGACAAAACAAAGGCGACGCTCAGTTTCTCTCCATCATCAACCTAGGCGACCCATCATGCGATTGCCCGCAGCGGTCATGGTAAACGGACACTGCTCGCGCCAGACATTGTCCAGTCGCGTCTGCCAGCCTTGACTGACGTGGCAGGCCTGCAGCCGCTCAGCCTCACTTTTGTGTCTTGTGCCGGCGGTGGTCGAATGGCAGACATCGGAAATTCATGCGTCGTGCTCAATTGGTGTGACAGACAGCCGCCTGTTGGAGGCAGCACACGGCTGTGGGTGGTGTCGCCTGCGGCCCAATTGGCGGACCCCGGACGCTGCAGCCTTCCATCACTGCATCACTGCCATCACTGCCAATTACGGCCCACCAAAGCCTGCTCCTGACTCCAGCAGCCACTCAAGAAACGAGGCGACACTCTCCACACCCACCACCACCGTCTCGTCGTCGGCCTCAAACACCTGGCGCAGAGGCTGCGGGGACCAATCGGCCAAGCGCCGCACCACGACTTGTGTGTCGCTGCCGTCGCCCGTCGTTAGTGGTTTTGCAGCCGCATCCGCCGCCTGGACCAGCACGGCGTGCCATCCGGCCGCGTGCGCGCCCACGACGTCCTTGGCCGCCTCGTCGCCTACGTAGACCTTGTCCCAGTCGAGGTCGACCGTATCGTCGCCCAGCACCGTCGGCAGCAGCGACTCCGCCGCGCGAAAGATGGCCGCGTCGGGCTTCTCGACGCCGACGTCGTAGGACATGCAGTGGAAGTCAATGTCGTAGGGGGCGGCCGTCGTTGTTGGTAGCGGCAGGTCCGTCGTGCCATAACGCAGCGGGCTGACGCGCAAGCCAAACGACGACAGGACGCCGGGCACGCGGTCGTCCGAGTTGGTGATGACGCCGACCACGACGCGCCCGTACTCCTGGCTTTCCTGCCCCTGGGTCTGCGTCGCCCTCAAGGCCCGCAGCCGCCCGACAAGGCCGTCCTCCATGATGTAGGCCGCGCTCGACGCGAACCGCGCCAGCAGCTGCGGCGCCAGGCCCGGCGGCACGCTCCCGTGCACAAACGGCCGGAACGTCTCCTCCACCACCCGCGTCCACCACGCCGTCGCGCCCATGCCGCTCGTCCACCGGCCGTAGTTGGGGTGCGCACGCGACTGCTCTTTGAAGGCGGCACGAAAAGATGCGCGCAGTTGGCGGTCGGACACGTCGGCGGCCACGCCAAACTGGCGCCGCGCGACGTCACCGTACTGCCGCTCAATGGGCTGCTTGATGCGGAAGAGCGTGCCGAACGCGTCGAAGCAGAGCAGGAGGTTGCGCTTGGCCATGACGGATGGTGAGTCGTGAACTGTGCCTGTGGTGTGGACAGCAATGTTACATGCTCAGGGCCACACTGTATTTGGCTTTGGCTGGGCCGAGCCTGAGCTTGTTGACATCAGGTGGCTAAGCGCTAAGCAGGCAGTATGACGGCCTAAAGCTGCAACTCGGGGGTAAACAATAGCTGTAGGCTGTAGAGAGAACGCTAGCGCTGGATTTTGGCAGCTGGCAGTCGCTACGGCGCATTACCCCTGTCCTGTCACACTATTGATTTTCATTGGCTGGCGCATGCGCAACGTGCTCAGTGCAGTGCAGTGAGAGTGAGGGGCCATCGCAATTCGGCACGGCGCCTTTCTCAGCACAGCATTTCAGCTCACATCCCATCGCTGGCCTTGCACCAGCACGCTGTGCGACAGGCACACACAGCACGACAAGGAGAGAGACACATATAGACACACACACACACACACACACACTCACTCACGATGAGCCTCTCTGTAGAGCAAATGGCCGAGGACAGCCCCGAGGTGGCCGAGGCGACGACGGCAGTGGGCCACGACGCGCACGCAGAATCGCACTCGAAGCGGGAGCGGCTCAAGGGGTTTCTGTAGGTGCAGGCAGAGCCGGTGTCCTCTCCTGCTGCCACTGCATCCCGGTAGAATCTCGCTGACGTGCCACCCAGCAAATCCGGCGTCGCCTACGGCGAAAACGAGCTCCTCAAGGGCAAGCTCAAGCTGCAGCACTCGCTCGGCCTCGGCGCCCGGCCCAACGCCATCCCGCCCGCCGACGCCCAGATCCACGGCCCCGAGCGCACCGTGCGCATCGGCTGGCACCCCGTCGCCGGCCTGGCCGGCAAGTGGTTCGCCGAGAAGACCGGCCTCGGCAAGCTCATCACCGAAAAGGTCCACCACTACCCGGACCCCACGCAGCACTGGGCCGTGCTCGTCGGCGACTACGGCCACGAGCTCTGGATGGACGAGCACCTCGACGTCATCTACATCAACGAGGCCGTCGTGCCCGCCGACTGGCACACCTTTGACGTCGGCAAGACCCGCTTCAACGACGAGGCCCTGCGCCAGGCCGCCGAGATGGTCATCTTCAACATGCGCCAGAAGCGCCCCGCCTACAACCTCATCAGCAACAACTGCCAGAACTTTGCCCTGTTTTTGCTCGACGCCATCCAGGTCGGCAAGCACCGCGAGTTCGGCACCGCCTTTGCCGTCTACCAGCGCGCCACCGGCCAGGGCGCCATCGCGGACCTGTTTGCGCCCAACGCGCCCGACGAGCCCGACGTCGTCGCGCCGGCCGAGGGCGAGCAGGCGACGGACGACAGCGTCGTGCAGAAGAAGAAGGACTACTTCCAGGGCATCGTCGACTTTGCCAAGAAGGTCATGGACGACAACACGAAGCGGGTGGACAGCCATTCCGCGCATTGAGGGAACGGCTGTTGTACGGCGTGTGGACATGGGATGGGTTAGACGGGCGTTGCGTGGGGGTAATATGGCGGAAGCGTGCGTTGACATGAGCTGCGTTGCGTCTTGTATGTCCTTTCATTGGCATTATGTTTTGTTCTATACACTTTCTTTCTTAGTCTGCGGGCCAGTGCAGCACACCTTTCATAGCTGACACAAGCCACGGACCTGGTGTAGGCCTACCTCCTCCGCCCAGACCTCTCAACTCACGTCTGGAGATCGTGGGCCAGCGCGCGCAGGTCGTCTTCGCCCATCTCGCCGTCCCAGCCGTTCGCCAGCAGGTACTGCCGGAACTTCTCGTCGTTGATCGCCAGGTCCTCGCCCGTCACGTCCGGCACAAAAAAGTACGTCACCAGCATGCCCGCGACGCCGCAGATGGCCGCAATGATGAATGTCCAGCGCTTGCCCAGGTGGTTCTGGATCGGCGTGAACGCCTCCGTGCCCACCGCCGCGCCCGTCTTGCCGAGCGCCGCGCTGAGGCCGTAGCAGGTGCCGCGCACCGCCGTGGCGTAGCTCTCGGACGACAGCAGGCCCAGCATGTCGCCGGGGCCCAGATTGCCAAAGGACTGCATGAGCCCGTAAAAGACGATGAAGAGCGGCAGGATCTTAGTGATCTTGTCGTAGGCGCAGCCGATGATGAGGCCGAAGATCAGGTAACCCGAGAAGCCGAGGATCATGGTGTTCTTGCGGCCGATGCGGTCGCACAGGAAGGCGCCGACAAACACGCCCGGCAGCGCAATGACGCCCAGCAGCAGACTCCACTCGGCCGTCTTGAGGATGGAGTTGCCCGACGACGGCACGACGGACGAAATAATGAGGCCTGAGAAGACACCATTGGGGAACGTCACAAAATCGTACCTATCGACCCGATTGAATTCGATCGCAACACGTTAGAAACGAGTACCAAAAAAAAAAAAAAAAATGAGGCTCGACATGAGAGGGTGATGATGAAAAGACAGGACGAGAAAAACAGTGGCTTCGCGACACGACATCACAGAAATCGCTGGGACGCATCACAGAAAGGAGCGGGCGACAACCTACAGAAACCAGGCCCCGCACGTGCCAATCAGGGTCTTCCAGTAGTAGCGCACAATCAGCTTGTACGGCACGCGCTTCTTGATGGCGCCGCGGCGGTACAGCTTCGAGTTGAGCATGCGCAGGCGGAAGTAGAAGACGGACAGCGGGAACACGACGCCGATGCCCATGCACACGCGCCACACCGTCGACAGGTGGTTCATGCCGGCTGCCGAGAGCACAATCAGAAACACGATAATGGCCAGCGGCCCGCCAAAGGACAGCGGCAGGTTCGTGACCAGGATGAAGATGGGCCCGCGCCGCGTGGGCGTGTGCTCGTTGGCCGCCTCCGACGCGGACGTGCTCGACGCCGGGTACTCGCCGCCTGTGCCGAAGCCGACAATGCCGCGCGCCACCGTCAGCATCCAGAACATGCCCAGCGTGGTCACGCCGTGCGCCGCCGTGGCGAGGATGCCGCCGAGCACAATCATCAGCGTGGTCACGATGATGGCCGTCTTGCGGCCCATGTAGTCGCACGTGAGGCCGACGACGATCTGGCCGAGGATCTCGCCGACCAGCAGCGCGTTGGACACCTGGGTGCTGACGGCCGACGTGTAGACGTCTGCATACTCTTTTCGGAAGAGCACGTTGGACATGGTCATGAGGTTGTTCTGGTAGCCGTCGGAGATGAGGGCGGCACCGGCGCAGATCTGCGATGGTTAGGAGAGGGGAATAACGACGAAGCCTGGGGTCAAACGCGGGCGCAAACCCACAATCGTAAACAGATCCGACATGGACTGCCGCTTCGCCGAGACGGGCACAACGGCACCGGCCGCGCCATTGGCCTTTTCGTTGCCATCGCGGGCGTCGGTGGCGCCGTCGTGCGCCTGTGCGACTTGCTTCTCGTCGACCTGCTCGAGGCTGCTGGCCGGGGCGATGTCTGCCATGGCGTGTGTTGGTGTTGGCGAGAAAAGGGTACAAAAAAAAGGACCAAGAAAGAGAAGAGAATAGAAACAGAAGAAAAGGGAAGGGGGACACCTGCAAGTCTTATCTGTGCAATCTGGGGTCGCCTGCCAGAAAAATAGAAATAAAACAAAAGGCCTGCAATTTCCGCAAGAACGGTCTGCACGACGAAAGGACGGTCGCCAGTCCACAGTCATCCTGTCTTGTCAATGCATACAAGCTAGAGCGTCCGTCGTCTCTCTCCGCCTGTCGTATTCCTTCGTACAAGTCGCCCAAAACGGCAACTCGCTCTGCACATCCATCCACGTTAGCGCCCCATGCGCTACGGTACCATTTTCAGTCGACCGGGCATTCGTCTTTGGATTCGAACCGGCGATCCCTTGGCCGATAGCCGGTACGCTCTCGTTTTTTGGCATGGGTGTGCCACTCCTGCAAGGCCAGTTTAGCTATTAAATAATGTCAACATCGCCACAACTCCTGTCGGAATATTCTAGGCCGGGGCCCGTACTTGTCATTATTTGAAAGACGCAGCCGTTGGATGCCGAGCATCGACATCATGGCGCTCTTTCATTGTGTCGCAGTCTTCAACACACGCATCGTCTTCAATGTAGTCGCCGGCTCGTCGTCAGTCTCCGATGCGTGTGATCTTTTCACACTGGTTCTTCCTGTCGAGAGCTGGTTAATAACATCCCCGCCGTCTGCCTCGTCATCAAATGCACCGGCCTCGTGCAGGAGACAAGTTACAGGCCCACGGTCCCCTGACGTGTCTCCCATACCCACGCCTACTAGTAGATTCCGGCTTGCTAGGAAGTACCGATTGATGCTTAGTGGCGGCTCGACTAACATGAGTTTACGGCGGGCTCTTTTTGCCAAGCTGCGTAGATGGGTCTGACGCATAGGTCAAATTTTTCGACAATTTGTAGATTGATTCAAGATGTCAAAGACAAGAATGAACCCCGCCACCCCCCAAACCACAAAAAGGGGAACTCGGTGGGCACAAAGAGAGAAAAGGGGACAAAAGGGGGAAGGAGAGGCCGCAAAGGAAAGGAGGCCGTCACCATCGTGACTACTATTTACGGATATAATAACAGGCTATGGCACCCATTTCTGATGGAGAGTATATTTCCCCTTTTGGAACTCTTTCACTCCACAACTCCTTGAAACACATATTCTAGCGCACCTTCCCTAACAACACCCTTGATTTCGTTGCACTTGCCGTTAGCAGTACCCTTACATTAAAATCGTACGACATTACTATGAGGCGGTTATGAGATGAAAAGTAGGCGAGAGTCCGCACCGACTGTAAGCTACAAGCTGCTGCAACGTTGGTGGCCACAAGTTCGAAGTACTGTACTTTGCACGTGCGAGACCATGCAGTCCACAACAGCCAACTGAGAAAACAGAAAACAGACAGCCCACTGCGACATTCTTCGTTTACGATGTGCTTCTACGTTCGTGCACTTGGGCAGTCGCGGGTCGATTCCAGTGCCCCACGTGTAGATCTGCTTCATGTAGGTGGCAATGTCGATGTTGTCGTAGATACGAGGATTTTTGGACGAAGACAAAACGAAACGGTCAACAACACTTAGAACGGCCCGGTTACATTGGCAGTGGGTCGGCATTGCCAGTCGCTCGCTACACGTTACAGCGCTAGACGGTACATGTACTCCAGCAGCAGCGCCAAGAAATAAGCCAGTTTTCTTCCAGGACCAGCACACGTGCACGTCACAGGGGTGCCAATCTACTTCGTACAAAATCCGTGCATCCAAGCAGGACGGCAGCCAACACGACAATCTCCAAAAGCAGCGCCAAGAGCCACCGCAAAGTTCTCAAAAGCTTGTTTCTCGCATAGCCGAGACAGCCAAGTCGGCACAGTGTCCCGAGCAATGCTGGAAGCTTGGTGCCGGTGTCGTGCAGGGTCGACGGGCATCGGGCATGCAAGCCCCATGCGATTGTGAAGCGGAAAATGCCGCGCGACAGTGGTTGTGGATTTCTCCGTTTCTTCCACTCGTCTCCTTTTTGTCTTCTCTTTCGTTTCTTCTGCAATTCTGTCGATTTCCTTCAAACTTGTTCTTTGTGGGGGGACTTCCCGTGAGATGGGCCAACGAAGCCAGCAGTCAACGGCACGAAGAAACACACAGAAGATGAAAGACGGGGTCTTGCGTAACGTGCTATGTTGTTGCTGACCGGGCACTACGACGGACGGCCGTATCCAACATGTGATGTATACACGAGATGCGAGGCGGAGAGATGCAACCACTGACCGCCAGGGCCATTGCAAATGTCTCAACATGAAAGACCGAACTCTTGTGCGAAAGAAACCAGTTTTGCGAGTTGTGGACAGGTCATGACAGCGAAATTGTATAAACTCGCCAATGGATTGGATGGACAGTTCACTCCGATAATATCAACACAAAAAGAGACAACTGCCCAACATAACATAACCTGACGAGACATCCATGTTCTTCACTTCTGGATTGCGTTTCTATTGGGTATCTTTTAACATCGCCGTCCTTGTCCCACGCCCCTCCCTCTCATATCACTGTCCCTCCCTCGTATCCCCATTCCTCCAGACTTGCCGGCTCGGCGTCTACCTCGTCCGGGTCCAGCATCGGGTACGTCAGCAGCGCCGCAATGCCCCCCAGCCCGTCCAGCCGCTTGCCGCTCTCGTGGTCGCTGCTCAGCAGGTGCGTCGCGCCGCCGTCCGCGCGCACCCGGTCCACAATGCCCACGTACTGCTTGCGCGTGGCCGCGTCGTCGCTGCGGAAGAGCGCGTTGTTGACCAGCAGCGCGCCGCCGCCGCGGCCCACGGCGCCCTCCTCGACGGCCTGGGCCACCGGCCGCAGGCCGTACGCGACGCGCCCGTCGCTGCGCCGCACGCGCGCCGCGACCTCGTCCATGACGCGCGTCTCGTCCTGGAACGTGGCCGTCTTGACGACGGCGGCCACCTCGGGGCTGCGCAGGGCCTCGTGCAGGGCGTACACGTTGGCCGAGTTGGTGTGCACGACGACGGCGTCGCGGCCCATGCGGCGCAGCTTGGCGTCGTCGGTGCGCACGGCCTGCTCGCCGACAAACGTCTTGAACTTTTGGGCGGCAAAGCCGGGGCTGGCCAGCACGAGCAGGCGCGGCGGGCCGGAAAAGTCGGCGGCCTCGAGCAGGGCCGTGAGCACGTCGGCGTAAAAGTGTGTTGATGTCTTGCTGCTGCTGCTGCCCTCGATGCGCGTCTTGATGAGCGTCTGGTACTCGGTCACCAGCACGACGAGGGCCGTGTTGTGCGTGTCGCCGAGCACGACGGCCACGAGCGCGTCGCCCTTGTCCGTGCGTAGCGCCGCGTCCAGCTCGGCCTGGGCCACCGAGTCCCAGCCGCCGCTCTCCCGGCTCTTCCACAGCGTAAACGGCCGCTGCAGCTCGAGGTCCAGCGTGTGGTACTGCCCCAGCGACGCCAGCGGGTTCTCGACGACAATGGTGCCGTTGACCTGGAGGGCCGACGACGGCGGGTCGAAGAAGGTCGCGGCGACGCGGATCGTGAGGTCGGTGCGCATGCGGCTGGAGCTTGTCGAGCCCGTGGCGGACTCGTCCACGACCTTGCGGATGGCCGTCGCCTTCAGGATGTCGCCGGGGCGGATGAGGTTGTTGGCGTGCCACATGTCTTCGGGCTCGGTGGGGAGGAGCGTGACGCCGGCCTCGCCCTGGGCCGCGTCGGTCGTCGCCGGCTTCTTTCCTTTGACGAGCTGCATTGTGGGTGGGTGTGTGGGTGGGGGGGGGGGGGGGGTATGTTTGAGAGAAAATAGGAATGGTGGTGGTGAAACCTTCAGTTTTTGGCGGTTCCTGGAACATTCAACCCCGCATACGTCAAGATGACTGGATGTAATAACTAGTGCCTACCGCAGTTGGCCTCAGCCTTCCAGCAGTCTTAGGGGCTGCTTGGCGCGAGGCTGCGCTACAGCTTGTAGGCGACCGGCCCAGTTACGACGGTGTAAATAGCGTAGCGTAACTATGTTTGCCTATCAAAACATGCTTTCTTACAATCTGGTTACAAGTAAAGTTGACATCATTCCCGTATCGCTGCTCAGTAAAACCCAAAGTGCAAATCCAAGCCTTCACCATCTGCAACGCCAAACTCGACACCAGGCACACCCAGTCCCACGTCCTCCCCGATGCCCGCTCCGACGCCCACGTTGAGAACGTCGGGCAGATCCTGTCCCGAAATGCTATCTGGAAGGCTCCCTGCAAGACTACCTGGAAGACTCTGAAGACCGCCTCCGCTGCCGACACCTCCCACGCCCCCCAAGGGCACAAAGTTCATGCCAAACTCAAAGCTGCCCCAGTCAAAGTTGGTCTGCGCCATGGGCACGTCGTAGGTGCCGTCGGCCCAGTTGGAGGCGATCTGCAGGGCCTCGGCCGACAGGGACAGCGACGAGCGCGCCGAGCCGTCCGAGTGCGCCGGACGGGGCGCGGCTATCGGCACCGGTCGGACCAGTGTCGTCGGCACGCCCGTTGGCGCGCCCGCCGTTGTCGCTGTAGGAGCCACGGTGATCTCGTCCTCTGCGGGTCGGTCGTCGAACCGGCCCTCGACGACCTCCACGCTCTGCACCACCTCCCGGTCGTGGGCGTCCCGCGCCCGCTCCAGCAGACCCGACGTGCCGTACAGCTTCAGGTTCGGCGACATGGGCCGCTTCGGCGGCGGCCCGCGCGAGACGGGCGGCGGCGTCAGGGGCATCTGGCGCTGGGTGGGCGGCCGGAACTCGTCGAGGTCGAGCAGATGGCCGTACTGCAGGGCCATGTCGCCGACGGCCAGCAGCAGCTTGCGGATCGGCATGGACCAGCGGGCGGTGCGCTTGGCGCACGCGAGGCAGGCGGCCATGCCGTCCTTGACGCGGGCGTCGTCGAGCGAGAGCACCTCCTTGGCGTCCTCGCGCGCGCGGCCGTCGTCGCGGCCCTCGCGCCAGCGCTCCATGACCAGGATGCGCATGGCGAGGCAGCTGCAGATGGCCATGAAGGGGTCGTGCTCCGAGTCGAGGCTCTGCAGGCACTGGGCGACGACGTGGGCGATGCCGCAGGCGTGCTTGAGCTGCTCGACCTTGCAGGCGTGGACGAACGCGGGGGGCGGCACGACGACGGACCCGCGGCGCACACCACTGCGCGAGGGAGGGCTGGCGGGCATGTGCCGCCCGACAAAGGTGCCGATGCGCAGCAGGTCGGTGTAGACGGCGTGGAACATGGTGTGGAACGTGTAAAAGGCGGTGCGGTCGTGCAGCGGCACGGACGCGTGGCTGCGCAGCTGGTAGACGGCCGGCAGGTCGGCGGCCAGCCCGTCGAGCTGCTGCTTCAAGGCGTAAAAGGCCGAGCCGTCGTGCCACGGCCAGACACGCGTTGCCGCGGCCGCGTCGTGCGCCGCCTCGCCCCGGCACTCTTCCAGCGCCACGGCCGCCGCGCGCATCGACCACGAGTACTTGAGGATCCGCTGGCGCAGCATGACCATGCTAATCAGGTAGGCCCCGATGCTAGGCCGTGCGTGCCGTCCTCGCTCCCGGTCGGCCTCTCCCCGCTCGTACTGCACCTCGTCGCACGGCAGCCGGCTGCGGATGACCGCCGGGTCCAGCAGGCTCTGGAGCGGCCGCGTCCCGCTCTGGTGCACGTCCGGCACGGTGTCCATGACGTAGCAGCTCCAGATCAGCCGGCGCCGCGTCTCCACCACGGACGGCGGCAGGCGCACCGTGTTGCCCTTGTTGCCCTTGTCCTCGCACACGTCCGTCGGCTCCAGGTGCAGCTGCAGCGCGTGCGCCAGGCGGTACGCCAGGCCGGACAGGAACCACGCGCTCAGGTGCCCGCCGCGGTGCCACTCGTAGCGCTGGAGCAGCAGCAGCGTCTGCAGGTTCGTCGTCGAGATGCGCGCAAACACGTCCAGCACCACGAGGCCGCGGCACTCGTCGGCCCACGCGTCGGCGCGGCTGGACCGCTCGCGGCTGCCGGCGGCGGCGCCCATCACCTGCAGCCCCGTGGCCAGGACAATCAGAAGAAGCGACCGCGGGATGAGGCCGTTGTCCAGCATCTTCATAAACGACGGCCGGTGCAGGAACGTCGAGTAGCAGAAGTAGTGCGGGCCGGCAAAGTAGACGTCCAGGATGTGGAGGAGCTCCTGGCGCGGGACGATGCCGTTGGCGCTGGCGACGTTGTCTGTGGGATTCTTGATGGCGTTGACGGTGTTGATGGTGTTGCTCGTGTTGCGGGCGTTGTTGTTGCTGTTGCCGGTGCTGCTGTTCGTGGGCTCTTCACTGACGGTGATGCTCAAGGCGGACTTGGCCTCGACGCCCACAGACGACAACGCATCACACGTCGCGCCAGCCTTGAGGCACTGCCCACATCCCGGCCCGGACGACGGGGCCGTACAGCGGAGCTACACGCAGGCAGGACACATTCGTCAGCGGTCATCCTGAGAGACGTCTATCTCACACAGGTCGGGCATACGCAGACACACCTTCTTGTCACGGCACCGTGCGCAGGCACGCCAGTTGCGGGACCGCCGCCGGCCGGGCTCGTTGTCCCCCGGCGTCTCCCAGGTGCAGCGCGCGTCCAGCCGGAAGCAGTTGCGGCACACGTCGCGCGTCTCGTCGCACTTGACCTTGCGCTGCCGGCACGTCAGGCAGCCCCGCCGGCTGCGGCGCGTTTTGACGGGCGAGGCCCGCCGGGCGTCAAAGGCGTCACCCATGTCGTCAGTCGTGCTCCACTCTCCACGCGTCGGCAATCTGTCATGTAGCAAGTGCTTGTGTCGTGTCTCCGTCGATGCGGCCGTTCTGGTCATCCATGCCTGCGACAAAACGAGGCAGCATTGTCCTCCGCATCTCCACACATCGAGAACGAGAGAAATAGAGACATGGAAGGGACAGGGAGAGGGACTCGACAACGATCAGCCACGGAATTGACGCCATACTCATGTGACCCCCTAAAGTAAGTGTTCGATGGTACAATCTGGCCATCAAGACGGGATGGTCGCGATGGCGTCAACGGCTACTTGTATGCGTGCACGGGCGCAGGACCCGCTAGCAGCGATAACGAGCCTGGAAAACCCTCCGCAGCGGCCACCACCCCATGCTCGAAAACATCCGCTAACGCTCCGCTAACGCTCCGCTAACACGCTATTCGCTACCGGCTGCCGCAGGGGTGTGGCTCGCTCTTTTAGGCGGGGTTTTTGGCGCTCGGCGCGACGGTACGACCACTTGCGCATGTTGTATTACGCTGCACGTACTTTGGTCATGTTTGCATCATATCTTCTCCACGGCACCCTCCATCGTCCTCCTCACCTCCTCAGCCAACCAGACCTCCCCGCAGACCTCCCGGCGACGCGCCACGCAATGCCCCAAGCGTCTGCTCCGCCCGATCCGGCCGACAAGATGGCCGCCGCTGACGTGCGCTTCTTTGCCAGAGCCCTGGCTGGCTTTGCCACGTCGGGCGCCAAGTTTGAGGTTGTTTGCTCCGTCTCGCGACGGCATGTCCTCGCATCGCCAGCCGCCTCCGCACCGTTGCCGTCGCCGCTTGTGCCGCCCGCTCGCCAGCGCTCCCAGATCCACAACCTCGTCATCCTCGACTCCTCGTTCAACCCGCCCACCCGCGCCCACATGAAGCTGGCCACCTCGGCCCTGCTCGACCTCTTTGCGCCACCGCACAAAGTGCGCTCGACGCGCCTTCTCCTCCTCCTGTCCGTCAACAACGCCGACAAGGCGCCCAAGCCGGCCTCGTTTGAACAGCGCCTCGCCCTCATGCTCGCCCTCGCCCGCGACACGCATGTCGAACTGGCCCAGCACAAAATCGACGGCCTCGACATCCCCATCGACATTGGTCTCACCTCTGAGCCCTACTTTCACAACAAGAGCCACGCCATTGCCGTCTCGCCCTTTTACGCCCGGCCCTCGTTTCCCTCGGCGCCGGTCGATAGCCCAACACCCGAGCAGCTGTTTCTGCTAGGCTATGACACCCTCATCCGCATCTTTGATCCCAAATACTATCCCCCAGCCAAAGACGCACCAACAATACCAGAGGGTCTGCCCGCCGACGCCACGCCCATGCAGATCGCCATGGCGCCGCTCATGCGCCGCGCCCGTCTGCGCGTCACAACCCGCCCGGACGACCAATGGGGTGACGAGGCCGACCAGCACGCCTGGGTCGCCGACACGGTGGACGCGCTGGGCGGGCCGACCGAGCCGTGGGCCAGCCGGATCCAGCTGGACACGGGCGCTGACACGGACACACAAGCGGTAAGCAGCACCGCGGCACGGGCGGCCTCGCGTACCGGCGACACGGAGACACTGCGTGCGCTGGTCGGGCCGGCGGTCCTGGAGAGACTCGCGATATTAAAGCCGTATTCCGACGCAAAGTAAACGTGCGTAAATGCAATTACATTATGGTGCTGTATTTGTGCTGTAATTGTGCTGTAGCATTGTCATTTAGCGTGTTTTGGCGACTGTCCTCCCCTGTAATTTTACCCACAGCGCCTATGGCGGCCTGGATTGCTGGGGCCCTATTTTAATGTATTATGTCATCATTTTTGGGGACGACTTTTTTCGATCAGCTTCGCGAACATCTTGAGATCGTCGCCGTTTCGACGTCTGCATCCACCACCTGTCGACGACACCACGCGCCACGCAACCCGTCGCCACCATGCTGCCGACTCGAGTTCTCTTCAAGCGGTCGGTCTGGAAAGGTGCGGACACCTGCCCCTGTAATACCTCCTTGCCTCACACGACAACTAACTTTTCTCTTTCCTCTAGGCCCGCACATTGTGCCGTACGACTCCGTCGTCCCTCTCTTCCTCCCTCCCCGATTCCACACCCTACTAACGCATCCAGTCTTGCCATCCCCAACGTCGAGGCCGGCAAGTCGACGCCCCCGATCCGCACACAGGCGCGTGCCGCCACCATCCTGCCCAGCTTTATCGGCCTCAGATTCCAGGTCTACAACGGCAAGGTCTACCACGACGTCACCATTACCGAGGACATGGTCGGCCACAAACTGGGCGAATTCTCGCCGTACGTTCCCCGACACGCACCTAGCATAGCTCGATAGAACCAACTGCTAACATTACCAGGACGCGCAAACCGTTTATCTGGTCGCGCCGTTAAAGGACGCGAGTGGTGCGAATGACCGACAGCTACAGTTGGATGAGGATCGATTTTGATATTTTTCTGTTTACGAGCAGCGTCACGATACGGCTGGGAGCCAAGTGTTGCTCCCGCCCAATGTAAATATATGTACAAAATACAACATTGAACACAACTGTCACTTGGACACAAAGTATTTATTCCAATCAAGCAATGAAGACGAAAACATAAAAAACGCCCTGTGGATGAGCCACGCAAAACCGAAAAGGACAGAAAGATGAGAAAGACAACCACTGGTACAAAACTCCCAATCCAACGCCATGCGTGGCAGTCCGAATCCAGTCCCGGCTGCCATAAGCAAAATACACAAATGAAGAAATAAATACGTAGCGTGCTGGCACCTGCATGCCCACTCCGTCATCCTCACCGGTAAAACTCCCCGCGCTTCACATTCACCCCGTACTCGCCCACCGCCATGCCCAGGTCCTCCATCGTCAGCACCGTCCGGTTCTGGCTGCCGCCCTGCCCGCCGCCGCCGAACCCCGGCCGCTGGATGCCCAGGGCGCCGCCGCGGCCCTGGTCCTTGCCGCCCGCGCCCGGCGCGTTGGGCTGGCCCGGCAGCGGGAACCCGGCCGCCGTGCCCAGGTTGCCCAGCGGGTTGTTGCTGTTGCCGCCCGTGTTGCTCGCGCGCACGCGGCTGTACTGGTACGCATCGGCGGCGATGTCGGCGACGAATTTCTGCGTGGCGAGGGCCAGGAGGCGCGCGAGGCGCGGGTCGGTCTGGGGCGGCGGGGGGAGGCCGGCGCGGGTCATGTAGTAGTTGGTGACGGCATCGGGGATCTGGTCCTGGTCAGTGCTGCACATGGGTAGACAAGCGGCCTAAC
Source organism: Sporothrix luriei (assembly GCA_021398005.1). Classification (NCBI taxonomy): domain Eukaryota; kingdom Fungi; phylum Ascomycota; class Sordariomycetes; order Ophiostomatales; family Ophiostomataceae; genus Sporothrix; species Sporothrix luriei. The sequence continues at coordinate 18,680 of WNLO01000138.1, read as the reverse complement.
TTTAATTGGGATGGGAGGACACACGATCGGAGCGTAGTCGTCCATCTTGTTGAGAAAGTCTTTAAGGGAGATGTCCTTGGCCGTGGTGATGGGCCGCGGCTCGGCGGCGGTCGTCAGCGACTGCGGGCCCGTCACGGCGTCGCCTGCCAGTGCGCCCGCACCGTTGGTATGATCGTCTGCGCCCGCTCCAGCACCGGCAGCATCGCCTGCCAACGAGGCACCGCCAGCAACTCCGGAAGGCGCACCGTTTGCCGCCGGAATGCCGGTGCCATTGCCCGGCGCCTCTTGCTCGGCACCGTTCCGTGTTGACGCCGGGTTGGTCGCCATGTTGTGTGGCTTGGTTCAACGAGAGAAATTGTCGAAAGAAAACAGGCGGCGATTGTGATGGCGATTGTGATGGCGATGTTCGTAGCGGTTGTCGTCGAAGCAATGGGCGTCGTGATGCAAGTCATGCGCGAAGCTGACCGAATTGGGCCATTACAGCGGACGCCCTCCACCTCCTCATGAAAGTCATGTGATATGATGACTAATATTGATGTCGACTTTCTATTATCAGCTCCGTTTCCGTTTCTGATACTTGCGAGAAGTTGAAAAGAACATCCAATATATATTTTCATTCTTGTATTCTTCTATTTTTTTTTTCCAGAAAATGTCTTATGTCTAAACTTTAGCTAATTGCGAGACGTCGTATTATTGTGCTGCTATCCCAAAAGACGACTTCGGAGGAGGCACTACCGACACTTAACCGGTGACGCGAAGGAGATCATCGCCTGTTTCCCTGGGAAGACCGACAGTGTTGCAGCCTCGGAGAAAAGTGTAATTCAATTGCGCTTACTAACTTCTATGAGTTTATGGAATTGCTTTCTTTGAGCTGTAGTCTTTCCTTTCTTTTCTTTGTAAAAAAAAACTTTGCGTTGTTTCAAAAAAATAAAAATAAAATAAAGTAAACTATCATTGACAATAATTAAAAAAACCCCGGTCGCCATGTTGGATGCTGGCGAACCATTGTCGTGATGGTATAGTGGGATGTTGGGGATATTGGGGGCTGCAGGATGGGGGGACCTGGGGAACGGCATGAAAAGCGGAAAGCTGAAAAGCTTGCCAGATTGATGTGCCGAGAACAGACGACGGCCGTGGGGAGGGACGGGCAGCAGGATGCAGAGGAATGACTTGCTATGGCGGCCACTCGGCCATCGGTCGAGAAAGGTGGCCTGGTAACCGAGTTTCGGCTGTTGTAAAAGACACGGCTGCCAGCGGCCAGGCCCAGCTGTGCCTTGTCCTTTTTCCACTTTTTGGCTTTCCTCTTTGGGGCATGTACTTTTCGGGTTCAGCCTATAACGGTCTTGTCAATTTATTTTTGATGCGCGCCAATGCTATAATACAATGCTGCTATATGAACAAGCCGACAGAAAACCCGGGGAATTCCGCTTTTGGGGAGGCGAAGATGGCCCGTCGCTCGTATCGGCTGTCGGCTGTCGTCTGTCCTCTGTCGTCTGTCCTCTGTCGTCTGTCGTCTGTCTTCTGTTGTCTGTCGTAGACTGTTGTATAGTGTCATCTCTTGAGTTTCTCATGCTGCTGATTCCGCTGTGGCTCCATATCATGTCTGCTCTTTGGGAGCCGGCACCGCCATATTGCCGCCTCCCCGACGGAACAATGCCTTGATTTTCCCACGACGCCACAGACTCCCTACCCCCCATGCAATGTACAATCATAGTTGGAGGAAACAGTACGATCTGGCCATGGGATTGCTTTCCGACCGCCCGAAAGGTTTGTGTCAACTACGGACACGTCCAAGAACAAAAAAAAAAAAAAAAAAAGATAGAGGCACAGTTGATCCGTCACCTACTTGCCCTGCTTCGTCGTCTCGCGTCTTGGATTCCACCTCCTCATGCAATGCAGCTCGTGTGCAGTGCAAAACCGTCCAGGACTAGGCCATCCACACATCAACCGCATACTCCTGCAGTTCTGCATCGCTCACAATGATGTCCTGCTCGCCTGTGAAGGGCACTGGCTGTCGCAAGAAAAGATTGGCAAAGTCCAACTTCAAAGGCCCTCTAGTCACGTTGAAGTTCGTTGGGTCTTGGCGCACTGGCAATGATGCTTCGTCGTACGGGACGGGCCCAGCCCAGACAATGTTGATTGTTTGGAGACAGACGCTGTCGCGAGTTGTGGCAGCATGGGCTCTTGTTTCCGTGGCGCCGGAACGTTGCTGCCGGTAGGGTTCTTGCCAGTTTTCCAGCAGAATGCGCTTCTCAACACCTCCGTCTCCGCCGCCACCACCACCGTGTGGGAAGGCTTTCACTAGGATGACGATTTTAACCTCGTGGCCGGATTCACGGAACCAGAAATCCTTCTTGCTTCGCAGACTGGCGAGGCTCTGTGTCCACCCGACCTCAAGGATCAAGACGGGCCATGCCGTCGTACCGCGTCGTCGCGACTTTGGCCGTCCACCCGAGTCACCTTCTCCCGCCGACGTATTTCCCCGTGCCGACGAGAAGGTTGCCGCGTTGGTCGGGAGCCAATCGCTCCCCAAACCCATGCTCCAAATCTTTTTGAGGAAGACGTAGGATAGTACGCCGTTTAGCAGCTCGTGATGAATCGTTGGCACCGTGACAATCATCAAGCGGGCTTCGTGGACATAAAACAGACGCGCCTTGCTGCCGCGCCGGTCGCGCTCGTCAACAGTGGCGCAGTATTCAACAAAAGATACGGGGGCAACAACAAATCCATCACCAGCAGCGGCATAGGCGCGGGACAGGATGTCGGCGGCCGCTGTGAAGACGGAGTCGGCAGCAGGAAGTGCGCTAGCATTTTCAAGGAAGGCAACATCAGCGGCCTCCGCTGTGCTCGGCACAAGCGTCGTCGACATCGCATTGGATCGAGTTCTTGAGCGGGTGATGGGACGGTGCGTGAACGTATCAGGAGATGGTTGTCGTCGGTTCTCCTTCATTCCTAGGTTTGCGCTCGGCAGGACGCGCGGCAGGCGAGGGGCAGCCATGATGGACAAGAGGCTCTATCGAGGTTGGGACAACGTGGAAGACGGGTCGTCTGCGGGAAAACGGTTGCTGGAAGGCAATATAACTACTTTCGCACCAGTTTCAACTACACTACCTTTTGTGGGCGATTACCTAAGGTGGTACGTTTGTACATTGTCCAACGATGGAAGGAACAGATGTGTAGAACAACGCAAGGCTGTGTGCCTTACTCTGACCCATCACGTGCGAACGCCCTACCACCGAACGAAAAACATGAGCTGGGTTAGATAACGAAAAAAACCAGTACTGGGTATTTTGTACTTTCATAACGACAATACTATTGATTGGTGATGATTGCCAAACTTTCTCGTCTCCGGAATGCTCTCTTGTTACGCAGCGAACTGCTTCTCAGGCGTACTTTACATGCCTCGGTCTCAGGGATGTTCTCTACCATTCCAATCCATCCAAATCATCCAAATCATCCAAATCATCCAAATCATGGCGAGACACCGACCTCGTGATGCCAACGTCCTCGAGATGCCATGGTCGTCAGCCGCCGCGTCGCAGTACTTCCTTCTGTCTTGGCCTTGGTGTTGGTTTGCGAGACCACTACGCCAAGTCCAGGCGATCTAAACGGTGGCCGGCCAATAGGATTACTCACCTCCCATCTGGACTGCACCACGCATTCTGGCCGAGAAGACATCTCTATCCATGTTCGTCCGAGACTTATTTAAGTGGCCTGTCTCTCTCCCTCTCCCTCTCTTTCTCTCTCTCACAGACACACTTTCTCTCCTTTTCCCAGTTCGCTGGCTACCTTCACCTCTCTCCTTTCTTCTCAACCAAACCAGACACAACCAGCAATGCAATCGCCGATCCCCGACTACCTGGCGCGCGTGCTGGAGAGCGTCCGTACCCACGACGCGGGCGAGCCGGCCGGCTACATCGAGGCGCTCGCCAACGCCGACACGTCGCGGCTGGCCGTGGCGCTGGCGACGGTGGACGGCACCGTGTACGCGGCGGGCGACGACACCGTCGAGTTCTCCATCCAGTCCATCTCCAAGCCGTTTGTGTACGCGCTGGCCATCCAGGACCAGGGGCTGGCCGCCGTGCTGGACAAGGTCGGCGCGGAGCCGTCGGGCGACGCCTTCAACCGGCTGTCGCTGGAGCCCGGCACGAACCGGCCGATGAACCCGATGATCAACGTGGGCGCGCTGGCGACGCACGCGCTCGTGGCCGGGGGCCCGGACGCGACCGCCGCGCAGCGCGGCGACCGCATCCTGCAGGCGTTCTCGGCGCTGGCGGGGCGGCCGCTGTCGGTCGACGAGGCGATGGTCGAGACCGGGATCAAGACGTCGCACCGCAACATGGGCCTCGCCTACATGCTCAAGGCGGCGGGGCAGCTGGCGTCCGACGATCCGCAGGACGTCGTGGCGGGCTACCTGCGCCAGTGCTCCGTCATGGTCAACGTGCGCGACCTGGCCCTGATGGCGGCCACGCTGGCCAACGCGGGCGTGCACCCGCAGACGGGCGCGCGCGTGGTGCCGCACGACAGCGTGCGGCAGGTGCTGTCGGTGATGGCGACGTGCGGCATGTACAACGCGTCGGGCGCGTGGATGGCCAACGTGGGCATCCCGGCCAAGAGCGGCGTGGCGGGCGGCATCCTGGGCGCGCTGCCGGGGCAGCTGGGCCTGGCCGTGTTCTCGCCGCGGCTGGACGAGCGCGGCAACAGCGTGCGCGGCGTGGCCGTCTGCCAGCAGCTGGCGCGCGACATGGGCCTGCACATGATGGACGTGAGCCAGATCAGCCTGGCCAGCGTGCGCGCGTGGACGGCGACGGTGGCGGGCGGCGACGACGACGACGGCGGCGGCGGCGGCGAGCAGCGGGTGGCCGTGTTTGAGCTGCGCGGGGCCGTGCGCTTCTCGGGCGCCGAGCGGCTGATGCGCGCCATTGTCAAAAAGATATTCGAGTCCGGCAAGGCGCGCGACGGCGACGGTCACTGCGATTGCCGACGCAGAGCGCAGTCGCCCGTCTGTGCCGCCCTCTTTTCCTTCCGCCACACCTACTCGCTCAACGACGTGGCCCGCCGGTTCATCCACGAGGCCATGCGCCGGCTGGCCAGGACGACCAACGTGGTCATTGTCGACCCGGCCGGGGTGCTGCAGATGACCTGGGACAAGGACGCGGGCGCCTGCCGCATCCACGTCGTGAAGACGGAGGCCGACGCATACCACTGCATCGGCGGGACGGGCTGTCACGCTGTAGCACAGAAAGACATTCTATAGGACATAGTTGGGTACGTGAGACAGAGTATGAGATAGAGTATGAGTCAGCGTACAATGATTAGATGATTCGTTAGACATTATGAGCAGCATTCCTTCGCCGCGCTCTCGTGCTCGCCCCCGGGAAGTGCCGTCAGCCGGCAATAGCATGACGCGTGCAGCGGGACGTCGGCCAGGGCCAGCGCCGTGTCCCGCTGGATGCGCAGCATGGCGAGCTGCTCCGTCTTGCCGTTCTTGTCCAGGCACTCGCAGAGCCCGTGCAGCGCCCAGACGTTGTTGATGCGGGCCTTGCGCCGCGGCAGCGTGCCGAAGCCCAGGTCGTCCCGGTAGACCTGCTCGGCCTCGTCGGTGCGGCCCTGCTCCAGCAGCAGCGCGCCGAGCGCGTGGCGCGACGGCTGCATCCAGGACGGCGGGTCGCTGTACGGCAGCCGGTCCTCGGCCGCGACGGCCGCGCGCAGGTGCGCAAACGCATCGTCGACGCGGCCCTTGCGGTAGGCGAGCTCGCCGGCCAGCATGGCGTGGGCCACGAGCAGCACGTCCTTTTCCAGCACGGGGAGCGCGTTGAGGCGCGTCGGCGGGACCCGCCGCCGGGCGGCCTCGAACTGCGTCTGCGCTTCCTCGGCCTCGGCGATGCGGCCCGTGACGGCGTAGGCAATGCCGCGCGCGTAGTAGACCATGGCCGTCGTCGACGCAAACAGCTCCGGGTCGGCCGGCAGCGGCCACTGCAAGACGGCGTCCCAGCGGCCAAAGCGGATCAGCGCGTGGGCCATGGCGCCGGCGATGCTCTCGACCCAGTCGGCCATGGGCGGGCTCTGGATGCGCAGCAAGTCCGGCGTGATGAGCGCCTGGATGGTCGTGGCGGCGTCGATGGCGGCCGTGGACTGGCCCGAGATGATGGCGCCGTAGCACTTGACGTAGACGTTGTGGATGCGGTACAGGCGGTACAGGACGGGCGGCGACGACGTGGCCGACTGCTTCGCAAAGTAGGCGTCGTCCGCCACCATGGCCCGGTGGTTCGAGGCCACCACGTTCTGGTAGTCGCCGACGGCGGCGTCAATGTGCGTCGGCATGTGCAGCATGTGCGACCCCTGCGGCATCAGCGTGCGCAGCGTGTTGGCCGCCGGCAGCGCGATTTCGGGATACGGCGCCATCTCCATCAGGTGGATGTACAGGTGGCAAAACATGGGATGCGCGGGGGCCCTGGCCAGCGCCGGCTCCAGCACGGACCGCGCCTCCGTCGTGTGGTACAGCGGCTCGCCCGTGCTCAGATCCCACAGCCGCCGCGGGCTGACACACATGAGCGCCTCCGTCAGCAGTCCGGCCACCTCGAGGTCGTCGGGGAACGCCGCGTGCACGCTGCGCATCGCCACGGCATACCGCTCGTCCAGCTGCCCGAGCGTTTCGGGCGCAAACGAGGCCGCGTCGGCCGGGTCGTCGGGGAACCGCCGCCGAAGCGCCGCCACTACAGCCGTCTCGCGGAGCGTGCCGGGGGCCCCGTCCTCGTGGAGCGCGACGGCCTGCGCCAGGGCCGCGATGCCCTCCGCAAATGCGCGCTGCAGATCGGACCGGTCGAAGCGCACCCACGCCTTGTTGTAGTTGGGCCCGCGCGCATAGGCAATGCCCCAGTAGGCCATGACGCAGCGTGGGTCGTGCTCGGTGGCCGTGCGGAAGCAGCGCGCCGCCTCTTCGTGGTTGAAGGCAAAGGCCCAGCGCATCCCGCGGTTGAACCAGAGCTGGGCGTCGGCCGAGGCGGTGCTCACGGACCATGCGTAGTCGCCCAGGTCGTAGTAGTTGTCTGCCATGGTCGTCGTAGAGGATTGTTGACAGTCTACTTTGCTTTGGAGGGGCACGGAATATACGGAGTAATTACCGTCCGCGAATTCGGGGTTAGGTGGTGACGCTGAGGGGATGGATTGCGTGACCATGTGACCGCCATTCTCGTGCCCCCAAAACGCCACCTAGTCGGGCTGGAGTTGCAGGGGTCAAACTTGGGCTATCAGAGGCCCGGCAGCCTGCCACACACAGCTTCATTCTCGCGTGTGCTCTCGTGCATCGTCCGAACGTTGTCTGGGTGGTAGGTGGAAATGTTGGCGGATCGGCGGGCTATCACTAAGTAATATAAAACAATGTTGCAACAAAACAGGTGATTTGCACATCAAACTCCGCATATCGCGAAGTGCGTAATCTGAATGATATGAAAATTCTTTGTAGTCCATGTATTCGATGTGCACTACAACATATCTCTCGATTGGCCGACTTTTATTCTCATATAAGACTTGTGTTCTTTGCTGGCCACCTGTTTATTCACAATATGCTCTTCCACTTCTTTATCAACATGCCGTAATTAGGTATATCGTCTGCCGTATTACCTGGGCTCTTAAAGCTTGTTTTATATACTCCTCGCCTTATATCCTGCCCGCTCTGACACAGGCCATTTCGTGCCGCAATTCTCCGAGGCGTGCATTGCCGGCAAAAACAGTAATATGGCAGGTGGCAAGGAGGCGACTACTTTCGCCGTGGGCCGTTGTTATACACTACGGAGTGGATCAAAACAATATTCACCCTCCACATTTACCCGCTGCCACCGCCCTCCGTATCCTGAAACGTTCAAGGAGCATCTGCGTCGGACGCGTTGGGCCGATGGACATGGTCGTGCACCTGCCGTCCTCGAATGCTAGGAGGGTGCGAATGGCCTGTTTTCTTTCTATGACAATGGTTTTCTTTTTCTTTCTTTTTCTTTCTTTTTTTTTTTTCTCTTTTTTTGGCCAATACTCTACAGCAACATGACAGTTTCCCAAACGATATACTTATGCACTACTAGCCATATAATTAACAGCAAAAGGCGTCTTTCATAGCATTCCAATACAAACTGATCGAGACGTGATATATCATGTGATGAAATACTCGCTGTTGGAGTGCGCCATGTCCGGACGGAATAAAGTCTTTCCTTTCCTCGGTCTGTCGAATTTCACAACAGTACTTGTCGAGGTCCTTGTTGCGTTCGTTCTGAGCCTTTGGTCGTGTCGTCCAGGAATCATGGAGTCTTCCGCTCCCAGGATGACCGTTTGCGAAAGAGGCCAATTTTTTATTGAAGACGGCGACGATGGCAAGTTCGACCACACGAAACTCATTCTACGAGGCCCCGGTGACGAGTATTTCTACGCCACGTCTACCGAGCGCCGCTTTCCATCCGGGACAATCGACACGAACAGCCTGACGACCATAAAATTTCCCCAGGAAATGTGGCCGTTGGTCACAGCGGAGCACACACGGGTACCTTGCCCCCCTCCGTCGACCTGTTATATAAAGCGACCACGCCTTTTGTACTATGATCTCACCTCAACAGCCGACTTCCACAGCCAAATCCTAAACGAGGTACATGCTTGCGAGATTCTTCGCCGTCACCCACATCCGAACATCGTCCCATACTTGGGCTGCGTTGTCCGCGATGGCAGAATCAGAGAGCTCTGCTTTGCTCGATACCCTGTCACGCTCGAGCAGATGCTCAAGGATGGGGCGCCTTTTGATACACACTCCTGTTTAGAGGGAATCCAAGCAGAAGTCGCTCACATGCACGCGCTGGGACTTGTACACAACGATCTCTGCCCGTCCAACATCATGATGGACAACGGCCGGCCGGTCATTATTGATTTCGATTCCTGCCAGCCAGAGGGCGCAAAGGTCGGTCCCAAAGGAGGAAGTGACGGCTATACGCTCGAGGCCGACTACGCACACAGGGAGAACGATTTTTATAGCATCGAACAGATACGGAACGCACTACTGAGTCACACCGTCGGGCCTCCTGTGCCATCCAGCAAAGCGTCAAATTAGAGTGTCTCAGACACGTTTCTGCGTTCGCCACACACCTCTGCAATCGCGATCTTGTTTCACAAAGGGACTGGGCCGTTTATCGTGCATCGCTTCGCGTCCGCAGCCCCATCTGCGCCAATACATGCGGCCGCTTCTCGTCCCACTCCTCCCACACAATGGAGTAGATGGCCGTGTGCCGCCCGGGCGCTTCGTCCTCCGGCTTGGTCCCGTTCCGCGCCGCCAGCGCGGCCGTCGGCACGCCGACACCGGGCGCCGCCTGGCAGGCGCGGTTCGGCGCAAACGTCCGCTGCCAGCGCAGGACGCCCTCAAAGGTGAAGCCCATGCGCTCCGCGACGCCCCGCGACGCCTTGTTGTTGGCGTTGGCCTGCCACAGGATGCGGCGCAGCCCGAGCCCGCGCTGGGCGGGGGGGTCCATGACATACTGCAGGATCAGGCCGACGGTGTTGGACGCGACGTGCGTGCGCTGGAAGGGCGGGAACAGGACGCCGCCCATGCGGGCGGTGCCCTCGTCCCGCGCGACGTCGTGGAGCGAGAAGGCGCCGGCCAGGTTCTCGTGGTTGGCGCCGGCGGGGCGCGTCTTGTCGATGACGGCCCACATGCAGTCGGCCGGCGAGGCGGCAATGGGGTTGTAGACCTGCGTCAACAGCTCGTCGACGGAGTGGAGGACCGGGAAGGCGACGTACGTGAAGGTTTCGGGGTACGTCTGGACGAGTTCGAGGAACCGGGCGCCATACTTGACGGGCTTGTGCGGGCTTTTTGTCAGCGATCGTGCCATTGTATGTTCAGGCCGACGTTCAGGGGCGTTCGGGACAACTCACGTCAAAGATTTCGACCCGGAGGCAATCGTTCTCCAAGGTCTGCTCCTCGTACTGAAACGTAGACTCTGCGACTGGTACGGTGATTGCCATAGTGCCGTCTTGCTTTGTCGTTCGTGGTGTGTGCCCCGGATTTGACACTTTCGCAGTTTCTCGGTTCCTCAAACGGTTATTTATAAGGTCGTCACGGAGTATACGGCTCCCCGTCGTGCCGACAATATCGCCACGCGACGGGGTGCTGCCCGTCCGATCGTCAGATTCTAGCTTCTCGTGACAATTCTGTCTTGAGATTCACCGAGAACCGCATTCCAACCGCTCTGAGAAGGTGACAGCAGGGATCCAGAAATACCTGCGCGTCCGATTCACCCTCGCAATGCTGGCCGAAGCCGGAGCCTGGAACGGCGGACGGACGGCGATTTGAAACATAACTAAGTAGCGGCGACGAAGTACGCCAGAAGTACATGTAAATGTTCTTCTTCTCGTCTCGTCGCAACTGACTAAGAACGAAGTACTCCATAGAAAGAAAAACTTTGGATGTGGCATCGATGGGCCTGCTTGCCGCGAGATCCGCACGCACGCAGGTGAGGTGCCAAGATGGACGTTGGATCGATCGTTCAGCCCTACACATTTCGCCGGCACGCAATGTCCACGAGCTCCGGCGACACCTTCTTCTGCGCACACGCTCAGATGCAACGACACGTCCACATTCCGATGCTCCCGTTTGGTATCCCTCACTTCGTATGACACGTATGACATATGCCCACGTGGGCTTGGCCGGTCGTCTTGCCTCGACATCATGACCCAGTACTGCACCATGACGCGGAGTATGGCCAGGCGGCGGGCATTCGTCCTCCGTCTCGTTCCTCAAATCCACACCACCGTCGGATACGTATTAGGTCAAAGCACTGAAATTCAATATATATCGTCGGCGGGCGTTAGGGCTCGAAGTCGTCTCGCGGTGGTGACATATCACGACCAACCAGACGGTGCGAAATGCAACGACTGCCGCTTCTGCTTACGCACCTGGCGGCGGGCGAGGCTGCCATTTGCCCACGCCGGCACGCATTGCAAGTGTCCCGTGGATAGAGCCCCGGACACGGTCTTTGATAGCGTCCTGGATTATAATGCCCAACCGGCCCTTTTGCAAGGACTTCGACAGGCCCCGTGTACGTAAAGTCCTTGGTATGAAACATCGTACGATCATCGCAAGTCCTTCCCTCCGACCGACAGTAACGTTTCTTTGATTCGTGCTTCCTCAAAGCAATTCCCACTTTATTCTTTCGACGTGGAATGCCATCTCCACATATAGACTCTTCGGTGCAGTCGGCCGCTACTGTATTACAGTGGCCCGGGTAGCACAGTGGTAGCTGCGCCTGCCTAGTAAGCAGGAGGTCCGCGGTTCGATCCCGCGTCTGGGCAGAGCTTTCCTTTTTGTTGCTCCCGCATCTTCGATTGAATTTGAACGAATGTAATTTGTTTTCTTTTTTATTTTATATTTTGCTACCGACGATGATTTCGTCGGATGTTGAGCGGCGCGCAATTGTTCACCGTATAAAGTGCACAGTCCTGTAGTCCTGTCCAGAACCCCCCCCCCCATTGTACTCTCTGCACCGGACAAAGCGTCCCTGACCGGGACGGGCCTGCCGGCAACACCTCACTCGGGCGGCAGATGTCGCCGTGCATGGCCGCAAAGGCCAACCCACCCGGCAGTCGGACACCATGGTCCGTAGGCTCTGAAAGAACGTGCTATTGAAGTCGTCAGAGGCCGGTCTTGTGATGACAACTGTCCGTCGACCGGCATCGGGCCACGCGCCACATATACGGTAGCCGTTCTGTATGTTCTGTATGATCTGTAGGACCCAGGCGTTTATCTGCGTAGTCCCGTAAGAAGAGTGGACGGCACCGGTATCACATTTCCATCGGGTGAGGTGACCGCGATCCACTCGTCCCCCATCGGCAAGTTTCCCAGAATCAACGGTCGCAATGGCAGTGCTGGTACACGGAGTGCGTGAGGTGCTCCCATCCGCTTGCACAAGTCCTTTCAGGACCCGAGACAAGCCCTGTGGATGTCATGCAGTGTCGGGCACTACAAGATAACCTCCTTTGCCGCCACCACCAAAGACGGCAAGTAGGCTGCCGACTACCATGGCGAGACCGGTACGAAGAACCACAACATGGCCGGTTCGACCCTACACTGCTACAATAAGTCTCGGCACGGAGGCGGCCCCGGTGACGGTACCGGGTAACACACAACGGGCGCTGTATACGCCGAACATGCCGACGTTGACTTACTCTCAGCAATCATGGTTGATACGTCCGCCAATATATTAAGCAGAACGGCATGTTATTCAGTGGTTCCGTTATTTTCTTTTTCTTTTCATTTTCCAGGTTGTAATTATCGTATGTTTCCGTGGAAGGCTCGCATCATATCATACGTAACAACGTCGTTGTTGCAGGGATCACACGGCATATGTGGGTAGACTCGTCTGTGTAAGGGGGCCGAGTCCGAACATGTATAGATCAACCGGGATGAAGCGGCGCCGTTTCTGTCCGTCCACTGTTCATCGATCGACGGCGTAAATCTAGACATGCGACTTCGCCACTGATTGTCTGGTGTGTACCTGCTCTACTGCTCTTCGTTATTGTGCCTGTTGATCCGATGTTCGTACCCTGGTCCATCTAAACACATCATAAATGAAGGACTTGTGTTTGAAAACAGGTACTCGAAATCGTCCCGCTGAGTGCTTCATACGCAACGACAAGGGGTTACCAAGAGAGGAAAAGAAGCCGAAACAACGGTGCCCGTCGGTGCCAGAGGCTCTCAGGGATGGGAAACAAAGAAACAAGCAGCAACAAAATGATCGGCAGGGAATCGCCTGTTGGCCTTGTTTCGAAGCATCCTGGCTCCAAGATCCACGCACCACTCCACTGCATCACGCAAACATCCCTGGACGGCGCTGCTGGTTCCCACTTTGTGCTTTAAAGAAAAGCCCCAAACGTTCCAACGCCGTGGCGTCTTGCTCATAGGGCGGGCCCATTCTCGTCTTGGGCTTCTTGTCTATACACGTCTAAGGAGTATTTCTACACGGCAACTGTCACTGTTTGTGCTGTTTGAACGAGGCTCCTTCACGTTTTCCCCGATCTCCATATTTTTTGCATCATGAATCGAACAACCATGTACGGTGCCAACATTCATCACCCGTGCGTATGTCCTGTCTTGGCTTGCAGGAAATTTGCTTGTACGAGGCATGGACGGCCGCATAAGGCGGTCTCCGTGCCCGCCTCTAGCCGGAGAGACAGTATAAAGATAATATTTTATTAGTTATTAATAAGGGATATATTTAAAGACTTAACCTAGTCTTAAGAACTTAGTATAAAGTTATTAATAGTTACTATTGAGTCGGGGCGGGAGGCCCTGGCTAGCCTGTCACGCGTGGGATTAGATAAGCCGCCCCGTCATGTGACGAGTGCGCTCTTGATCATAAGTCCGTGTGTATGTAGGGAAGATACGAAAAATTTAAGCTTCTACACAACAAGAATAGGGGAGGTAGGTTATCACGGACTTCCGTTCAGAAGTCCTGCAAGAAGGCCATCGTGATCGTTGTCCAGCGCGTGATTGAAATCCTGCATGAATGGTCAGGGTGTTTTGCTATAGCCGCGGATCCGCTTCATCAGTCCTTTAGGAGTGTTGAGGTGGTTGGGTAAGGCATCCTACACCAAATCACTATTACCTTTAACTAATAAGTATTAGTAAGTAATATAACCTAACTTAAGTTTATATTAACTTTCCTCAGTTTATATAACAGTATACTAGGTTTATAAGATACAGTAAAGGTTCTTAACTTAAAGCGGGTATTATATAAAGTGGTGGTATACTTAAGATATATAGTCTTACTTATAGGCTTATAATAATAATGCTAAGGAAAAATATAAGAATCTTCGGGTCAAAAACTACATAATTTGACCGTCAATTGATCAAAATTTTAATTCACGCCATCATTTTGTCCGCTACCATCCTCCCGCCCTCGCTACCACCGGCATACCTACCGCCGTACCCAACAGGCCCGGCGCAACACACGCCGCCGCGGTACAGCGCCGTAGCACGCCCGCCCCACCACTCCCGGCAGCGGCCACCAAGCGAGTAAGGCCACTAACGGCCGACAGCGCCACGCTAGCTAGTAGTCCCCTGCACCGCCCTACGAGCGAGGCTATCGCTATTTCTAAAGGCCTGTAGTGGTCCCCGACTAAGCGTAGCCGTATAGTTAGGGAGACGGCCACTGCCGCGCCCTTTATGCCGCCCGGACGTAACGCCGCACCTATTACTCCCTCTACCCCGACTAAGACTACTACTACGTGTACTATCCTGTTGACCGCTGGACCGCTAACTACTACCGTCCCTAGGGATGTTGCTAGGATCTACGGTATTCCGGACGGTTATAATAACGCCCTTACTACCGTCCTCTTTATTATATATAAGGCGGATGACTATATTAACGCTGTTGTTAATATAATCCTATAATGGCTCTTTTATACTATTACCTCTTAAGCGCTTTATATTATTATAACGCCGCCTTTAGCCCTTATAATTACGCTGGCTACTACTACCGGCCTGCCGCCTATATACGTCTTTAGGTTAGCTGTATAAACTACCCCTTTATTATAATAAATAAACTAACGCTATAGTAACCCTAACCCTACACCTACTATAGTAATAAAGCTACCGTTATAAGAAGAGGTGATCCTTTATATTAACCGTATAATATTACCGCCCTTATATAAGATTATTATTAATACTATTAAGTTAATCGTTAGGGACTGTATATAAGCCCTTATAGTCTGTTAACTCTTAAACGGAGATAGCGCCGTCGTCTTCTTAGGGGGGATAGACTAATGGTACGTAAAAGATATATCTTAGGCTAATAACTTAGGCGCTAACGCTATAATTAACGGCCTAAAGGTCGTCCTCTATAGCGTACTAATAGATACACTCTCCCTAGACCTTCGTATAAAACTTGATATATTATACTAAGTCCTTTAAATACACCCTATAGTCCGTAAGGACGGCCCGCTAGCTAGCTCCAGCAGCCTATACTTTACCGTTACTACTAAGGCTAACGCCACCCTACTTATATAAGACGGCGTTATCCTTAACTACTACCTCTACTATACCGTTCCGTATAAATAAGACACTTGGCCGTAAATCTACTACCGCTACTAGATATAAGACTATAATATATATAGGTGCCGTAAGCCTCCCTAATACGTATACTATAGAGACGGCTATAAGAGCCGCTCTTATAATAAGCCCTTTAATGAAAGATAATACCTGAACTATCGCGGGCCGCACCCGGCTTACTCTTATACCTACCCCTTCTACTAAAACACCCTTATTAAGTACTAAGAAGCTAGCGGTATAGGCCGTCGCCTATAGCCCGTCCGTCCTAATATAATAACTGTAATATATATACTATAACTCCTTCCTATATCCTTTTAATAATAGTGATTATTTTATAGAATATATATAAAACTAACTACTATATATAAATAGCACTATACTATATAGATACCCTTAAAGCTAATATCATCTTCTTATAAGAGATAATTAAAATAAAGAGCGGCGACGCCCTAGGGCTAGCCTTTAGTAAATATTATAAACTTTAGGCTAGAGAGGGCCGCCTTACCGGATACGTTATAAAGCGTCTACCGTTATTCTACTAGGAATATATAGCTAGAAAAGACCTTATTTATATTACTATCTATATATAAGGGCTACGCCCTCTTTATATCTTTAGTGTCTATAGTAAGTTACTTTTACTTAAACTATAGCCGTAGGACTTATTACTCCTCCGCCTTACTACCTAGTTATACCCCGGCTTAGACGTTAATATTATCCTTATAAGAGATATAAACCTCTACCACCCACTCTAGAATATAGCTAAGCGGACCTCTATCTATACTAACATCCTCTTTAACCTTATAAATATATAAGACTTATTCTTACTAACGCCACTAGGTATACTAATATAATAACTATAAGGCGACCGGTTATACTACCGACTATTAATAATAGACTATACATAGGCCTTACTACAGCTCTAGGCTATATACGCTATACTTAACTAGCCAGGCTCTAACTATATACTATAAGCCTACTTTATACTAGTAATAATACTACCAGTACTAGTAGACGGCTTCTACTAGTCCCGACTTAACTAAGGTAAGGCTATATCACTTAGACGGGTTACTCTCCTTTTAATACTACTACCGTTAAGCTTTATTATTAACCTTAAACGCTAAACTAACGACCTTATTAATAAGCTTACTAGTATTATATATACGTACGCCTCGGTTAAGTTACCTCCCTAGAAATAACATCTACTTAAATAGGACGAAGCTATTACCGCTACTATTAATACTCTTTATACTATAGAGAGGAGAGTTTAGGCCGAAGACTAGTCTACGGCCGTATATAACGCTGTATAAGACGTACACTAAGTATAACAGGGAGCCCTTTATTAAGTAGATAGGCGCTATTAGTATACCTTATTACTTAAGGCCTTAGTAAAAGACGTAAACTTATAAAGACTTAAGAAGTAGGCTTACTCTTAAAGCTATACCCTTTCCGCCCCTCCACTCCTCCCGTTATTACGGCGACCGGATGGTACACTTACTATATACATTAACGATAAGGCGAAGACCCTCTCTCACCGCTTCTTCTTAACCCTAAACGCTACACCACCTCTATCGTTACCCGTAACGCCGCTCGACCGTATCTTTATTAGCTAGTATATCTTTATAGACAACGTTTTAGCGGCTATCTATTACACCTCCTTAAGGAAGGCCCTTAGGCCAGACCAAATATTAAACATACTCCTTTAAGCTTACAGCGACTCCCTCTTCCTATAGCTCCGGAATATCGTTAACGCCAGCCTCCACCTCGGCCACTAGCTATTATACTTTAAGGTGTCCCGTACTATTATTATCTTAAAACCTAATAAGATTACCTAAGAGAGATAAGAAGTAAAGGGGTGGCGCTTAATTATACTCCTTAATACCGTTAATAAAGCTATTAAGGCTATCGTGGCCCACCGGCTAGTAGAGACGGTAGAAGAGAACCACCTCCTCCTAAAAGGCTAGATAGATAACCGGCGTTACCGGTTAATAGAGCTAATGGTCCGCCTTCTTACTAATGCTATATAGAGCGTGTGGGGTAGCGGTGTTATAGCGTCCCTTCTCTAACTTAATATCTAAGGTACCTTTAATAACGTTTATTATAACTAGCTTATTTATACGTTATACGCCCTATATCTTCCGGCCTAGTTAATTAACTAGGTTATAAATTACTTAATTAGTTAAATAATAGTATTAACCTTTAATAGAAAGACGACACTAGTATAACCCGTTACTATTAGCGTCCTATAAGGATCCCTACTATTACTAATCTTATTTATCCTCTTTACTTTACCACTTTACTAGGCCCTTTATTACTACTATAAGATTATTACCCTTAGATTTATAAATAATACTAACCTCCTTATAAGTGGCCGTATAATAGGCTTTTACTACTACCTCCTTTAAGAGGTATAAACTATTATTATAAAGTAGGTGTAATTAAGAGGCGTTATATTTAAGCCGGTAAAGAGCGAGCTACTCTACTTCTCCTACACCTATATAGTCCCGATAATAACACTTACGCTCGACCGGAACACCGTCCTTACTCCCTAGTAGTCGGCCCACTTCCTTAGTATTTAGCTCGATAAAAAGCTCCTTTTTTTAAAGTACCTTTAATAAATAAAACACTACCTTACTATATAAAGCTACGCCCTTATAAGACTTACTAGGAAGACGTAAGGTTGTACGCTTTTATAGGCCCGTACGATTTATACGGTAGTACTCTAGAGTATAGTAGCCTATAGCGTAAGTGTCTTCCTTCTAGAGAAGGGTAACCATCGACTAACGACCTCCCTTAACTTAATCTTTTACGGCTACCTCTATACTATCCTTAGGGCCTACCGGTCTATACCTATCTACCTCCTTTACTCTAAGGCAGGTATATTACCGTTAAACCTTTACCTAACTTACTACCGTACCGTCTTCCTATCCTAGCCAGACTACTAGGTAAAAGCCCAGGTTATCTAAGGCGTAGTCTATTAGCCCTAACCTTTTACTAACTACTACACGCTTATCCCCGCCCTACCCCCGCCGCCTGCCTTTAAAGAGACGGACTAGACTATATTTACTAACTATTAAAAGGCCCTTTAGTAGTAGAATGTCGGCCACGGTCACTCTATAGGGTCTTCCGTAGTATAAACGTTATACTAGACGTTATAGGCTATATAACGTCATTACTAACACCTTATAAAGGCTAAAAGTAGTCTCCTTATATAGATTTATACCAGCTATATCAGCCTATAAGCCTACCTCCACTACTAGTAAGCTATAGACTTACCTATATATTAGTATAATACTAAGGAGAAGACCGTTACCCACGTCCTTCTAACTTATATAATAACATCACCATAACTACCGAACTAGCTATAAACACCTAAAGAACTAAACTACCGGCTATAAAGCGGTCTTACGGTTAGACCACTCCTCCACTAACTTATCTAGAGCGGCAGACTCTTAGAGTATAGCCTAGTAAGGGAGCTTAAACGGTCGTTGACTCCGGCCTAGAATAATGATAACTCTAACGATACACTAACTCTCTTTTACTCTTTATATTATTTGTTTTATTTTATTTTATTTATTTTATTTATTTTATTTATTTTATTTATTTT
>WNLO01000137.1:0-74114 GCA_021398005.1 Sporothrix luriei | reverse complement strand
ACCACTGCACGAAACTGTAACTAGAAAGATTACACACTTAGTTCTATGGCAGTTTTTTCCCTAGAGGGTTCTGTCTAACTAGTCGCTAATAGTTAGGAGTGGCTGAGAAAGGCGGATAATAATAATAATAATATGTGGTATATTATATTTTGATTGTATTTGGTATAATAAGTTTCAGCCTATAAATGTGCATACTGGCAGCCGGTATTCTATCATGTGTTAGCAAACGTGCACCTTGACGAGGCTTGGTGTCCAATGTGAGACAGTCTTGCTGGGTCTGCACTTACTGTCGAGTGTCCAGTAGGGCCTCAGGATGCCTTCCCACGCCCCTGCACCGGCCTTGTCGAGGCCGTCTTCGGCCAGGGGAACGTCGACATCCTGCCATACGACGTCCAGGCCGGCCTCGGACAGGTGCATCTCTACCACGTGCGTGTATACGTCGTAGCACACGCGCCGGTCGGCGCCGAGGCCGTTAAAGAAACCGAAAACACCGTCGTCGGCGAGCAGGCCGGGGATGTAGTCTGTGAAGAAGCGGCGCAGCTCGCTGTAGTCCTCGCCAAACGTGTCAAAGTAGATGGCGTCGTACAGCTCACCCTCGGCCAGCAGTTTGGGGCAGATGTCCTGCCAGCGGCCGCGCAGGACCTTGAACGCGCCCTCCTCGGGCGACGACGCCTCCCAAGCGGCCCCAAACTCAGCCGCATGGTCGTCGCCGGCCGTGGACGGGTTGCTGCTGCTCGCCGCATCAATGCGTGCCAGCACGTCCGGGTGGGCCTCGATAATATGGTGGCGGGCGGGCTGGCGGGCGGCAATCATGCTGTCGATGATGCCGAGGCCGAAGCCAATGTTGAGGACGCGCTTGCCCTTGGTAGCTGCGTCCTCAGGAGGTCCGCCAAGCATGGCGTCGACGCTGCGGCGCATAATGTCGGCCTCCCACTCCATCATGACACCGTTGCCGGCCGCGTCGACGAGCTTGCCGTCGCTGAGTGTGAGGCGGGACTCGAGATAGGGGGCCTCTTCAGAGGCGAGAGCATCGGCAGCGGGAGCGTCTGTTTCGGTATCCGGCTCTGGTTCAGCCTCGTGGCCATTTGTGCCATGGGCACCGTCGACTGTGTCGTCTGCATCCTTTGCCTCTGCCATCTCCTTGTCCTCGTCTCCGTGCTCGTCCTCGTCCTCGTCCTCGTCCTCGTCCTCGTCGCCGTCCGATTCGAGTTCCTCGTAGCCGTCCAGGATGGCCAGCAGCATTTCCGCTCGTGTGCCGGCTCGCACCATCTGGTCGTAGAGGCTCTTCTGGTTCAGCCGCCAGGCCACGCAGCCGGGGGTCTCGTTGTCCATGTCGACATCGTTCCAGATGGCACCGCCAAACAACAACCGCTCAACCGTTTTTGTCGCCTGTGCCTCCTTCTCGGCCTGTGCCTCTTGGATGTCCTCCGCACTGGCTGGTCCCAGCGAACGGATGGCCGCGTGCAATGGCGTCTCACCCGTCACAGGGTCACGGCAGCTGGCCTTGCCTGGCGCGTCAAGGAGCGGCTTCAGGGCGTCGACATCGTGACGCCACGCGGCGCGCAGGATGGCCTGCACGACTACTGGGCACTCGGACGAGATGCGAGCGTCGAGGGAATCGTCGATGTCGGCCATTGTGGGGTTGTGTGCTGTTGTCCGGCGTACCGTTTGACAGTCGTTGCTGTTGGATGTGTTGCCAATGGCATTTTTTCTTCGCCGCCTTTTTTCTGCCGCTTTTTACAGCTCTTGCCCTTGGCAGCGCTGGAAGCCCCCACAGCTTTCGTTCACCGCCCAAATTACGGTGGACTAACACTGGAATGCAGGCTACTGGAATGCAGGCTTTGCCGAATCCTTGCGGCCGCGGAAGTAAGATTACGTTCGTATGTACGCGTGCCAATGAATGGACCACTCCACAAGCTTTTCCTCTTTCACCGTGTGACTGCTGGACTGGCATCGCCAAAGCTTGTTGATCTGGACGGCCCTGAGAGTCGATCGGCAGTCGCTCTTTCTGTGTCCGGCCAACGTCTCGGGTTTGTCGATTTGGCCATGACAAGGCTGTCTGTCATCCACGCCTTCCGTTTTTCGTGTGCATCTGTGCCTCGCTGCACCGGCACCTGCCGGCCTAATTGATTGGTCTTCGTTTTAATTCCCAGAAAGCAGCCACTCGGGAAAGAGAGACAATGTCGTAGATCGAACATGAATAGTGCAGCCTCCTCCTGTCACAGTCGGAAGCCGTGCACACGTGATGCCGAGGGCGCCAAAACAAAGGCGACAAACGTCACCAAAAAGTCTTTGAGATAGAACAAAGCAGCACACAGTTGCCCAATTACAATGGGTCCCTCTGAAGAACGCCGTGTCGCAGCTTCCCGCCACGTTTTGCGGTTGACAATTGTTCTCGCGGCAGGAGCTTCGTTGCGGCCATGATGCGGCCGAAAGACGTCGCCTCTTTCCGCAACGGAACAGTGGCCTGGAGCACCTTCCAGCGAAAACTGTGGGCGATTGGCCAATCACATGCCCAAGGAAGCAAACGTGGGCTTCAAAATCGCGCGCCCCATCGTGCCTGCGTTTCGACTTTAGCTCCTCGACGGAAAGAGCTACCCTGCAGAGCTTGTCAGCGGGCCCCGCCCCCCCACAGGTAAATCTAGGTCGTGCATCTGCTGCTCGTTCGACTCTACTCCTTACAGAGCATCTCTTGTCTCGCCATCCCCACGACAATATGATTGTCACCTTCACCTTGACCCCCAGCGCACTCTGTCCCCCTGGTCACCAACGTCACCCTGGGCTGCGTCTATTGTGAACCTCTGCGCCACTGTCCATCAATTGAAACGGGCCAGCTCGCACGGGCGTCTGCAAGCTCCAACCACGACTTCGCTTTTCTCTTGTTTTGCCGTCCTTGTCTTTTGGCTTTGGGCTTGATTGCAGCTCCACCGCCTCTGCCTACTATATGCAGACTTTTATTGTTTCTTGATTGCTTCGCCTATCCTTCTCTGGCCTGCTGTCCCATCTGGCCCTATCCAAAGAAAGGTTTGTTTTCCACCGCACATCGTGTTTGCTTCATTTCCTGTCCCACTCCATATCTTTTTCTACGGCGTGCATTCTCCCCTTCTCTTCTTTCCGCAGATCTCCTCTCTCCATTGTTGCCTCATCGTCACTTTGCTTGCCCTCGTGTCTCACCTCTGGGTCGCCTGGTTTTTCCACTTGACTAGAATCAAGACTATTCCGTCGCCCCAGCACCTCCATACCGAGTTGTTGAATACCAACCATCTCTCCCCTAAAAACCTCTCTTCCTTGAAAACGCACAGTTGTGAACGAGCAGAGGACAAAGAAAGAACAGGGAAAGAGTACGAAATCAGTACCTTTTCCTTCTTTTTCTTTCTCTTTCATTTTTTCCCCTTTTTTTGCCCTCGGGTGGTGTAAAACCATTGGCAGCTGGTATCTTAGCTTTCTCTTTTCCTTCCTCTCACCTGGTCTCCCCCTCTCGATCAGATCGAAAACGCCACTTGGGCACCGCCGCTGTGTCCAAATCAGACCTGTCGACGGGTCCTTTTGCTTTTTCACTCCATTGGTTTTCTTGGCTCCTCCCCGTCATCCCACTCCGTCTCACGTATTTCTGAATCCACTCAAAACTTTCTACACATACCACTTCCGCTGCCGTTTCCATCCACCCACCCTCATCGATCGCCTGCCGCCACTGCTCTCCTGCATCGGCCTGCGGTCACCGGTCTGGCCTCCACCTGCTTCGCCCAATGCTAATCATCGAAGACCTGAAGACCAAGAAGAAGACCTGGCACAGAAGTTCGCCCAGCAACAGCTCTGCTCCAACTATCAACAGTTTCCGCCACCTCAGGCGCCAGAGCAAAGACCAACAAGCCGGCGCCGCGCACTCTCCCGTGGACTCTCAGTCTCTCCGCACCGGCACCGCCACCGCCGCCATCACCACCTCCTCCACGACTCCTCACCGCAAAGGCAAGCAGCATTGGCGCGCGCCCCCCGGTATCGTCGTCATGAAGTTTGGCGACCAGCTTCGCTCCAGCGTCATTCGCGAGTATGAGTGGGCGTACCTAGACTACGACGGCCTCAAGGCCAAGCTGCGCAACGCCAGCGGCCCCGCCATCCACGGCGAGGAGCCTGCTTCTGCCGCAGCCGCGTCAAATGGCAAGAAGAGCACCAAGAGCGGCAAGCAGGGCGCGGCTGCCTCTGCCGCTGCGGCCCGGCCTACGAACAACGCGCTGCATCCCCAGCGCGCGTGGACCGAGGACGATGAGGCGGAGTTTGTCACCGCCCTCGAGAACGAGCTTGAAAAGGTCCACCAGAAGCAGCAGGTCAAGGCCATTGAGATCCAGCGCATGATCGCCGTCAGTGAGCGCGAGGTCAACGATGTGGTGAACCGCCTGCGCGAGCGCGGCACCGGCGACGGCCCCAGTGAGGAGGAGTTCATGCTCCTCGAGGAGGACCTCAGCGACATCATCGCCGACGTCCACGACCTTGCCAAGTTCGTCCAGGTCAACTACACCGGCTTCTACAAGATCATTAAGAAGCACGACAAGACCACCGGCTGGCAGCTCAAGCCCGTCTTCGACACCCGCCTGAAGGCGAAGCCGTTCTACAAGGAGAACTACGATGCGTCTGTTGTGAAGCTCTCCAAGCTCTACGACATCGTCCGCACCCGCGGCAACCCCGTCAAGGGCGACAGCAGCGCCGGCGGTGGCCAGGCCAACTTCGTCCGCCACACGACCAAGTACTGGGTCCACCCGGACAACGTCACCGAGCTCAAGCTCATTATCCTCAAGCACCTGCCCGTGCTGGTCTTCAACGCGAGCAAGGAGTTCGACCAGCAGGACTCCGCCATCACCTCGATCTACTACGACAACCCGGAGAAATGGGACCTGTACGAAGGCCGTCTCAAGAAGACCGAGGGCGCCGAGGCCATCCGTCTGCGTTGGTACGGCGGGATGCGCAGCGAAACCATTTTCGTCGAGCGCAAGACCCATCGCGAGGACTGGACGGGTGAGAAGTCGGTTAAGGCCCGCTTCTCCATGAAGGAGAAGAACGTCAACGCCTACCTGCGCGGCGAGCTGCTGCCCGCTGCCATTTTCGAAAAGGCCCGCAAGGAGGGCAAGAAGTCCAAGCAGGCCATTGCTGAGGACGAGCGCCTGGCTGCCGAGATTCAATACTCCGTCCTTCGCAAAGGCTACGTGCCCGTGTGCCGTTCCTTCTACAACCGCACCGCTTTCCAGCTTCCCGGTGATGCCCGCGTGCGTATTTCGCTCGACACCGAGCTGACGATGGTCCGCGAGGACAACCTCGACGGCAAGCAGCGCAGCGGCGACAACTGGCGGCGTATGGACATTGGCATCGACTACCCCTTCTCGCAGCTGCCGCCCGCTGACGTTGAGCGCTTCCCCTATGCCGTTCTCGAGGTGAAGCTGCAGACCCAGATGGGCCAGGAGCCCCCTGAGTGGGTGCGCCAGTTGATTTCGAGCCACCTCGTCGAGGCCGTGCCCAAGTTCTCCAAGTTCATCCACGGCACCGCCACGCTCTTCCCCGACCGCATCAACCTGCTCCCCTTCTGGCTGCCCCAGATGGACGTTGACATCCGCAAGCCGCGCTCGCACGACTTCGGCATCCGCCGTTCTGGCCACTCAGGCACCACAGCCACGTCCGAATCCGAGTCCGAAGACGAGTTTGACTCCGAGGACGAAGACAGAGGCATCGACAGCAACGCCCTCGTGCAGCAGACTCGCAGTCGCCAGACGTTTGGCGGGCCCGTCCTCGGCGAGCCGAGCTCCTCGACGGCCGCCGCCATCGCTGCACGCCTGCCACACCACGACTTCGCCGGGCAGCATGGCCTGCGCGACACCGAGGACCAGACCACCGACGGTCTCAACGACCCGTATCCTGTCTACGACTCGGACGACGAGGACGGCGAGGAGGACAGCGAACGGACACGGCTCGAAGAAGCACGCCGTGTCGGCGGCTGGCCTTATTACTCTGCGCTGATGGGCGCCTACGCCAAGGCCGCTGGCCGTGGTGTCGTCTCTGCTGCGCAGGCACTGGTGCCTCACCCGCGCGGCTCCGAGATCCCCGAGAACGAGCGGCAGCGCTTGCTCTTTGGCGGCCGCAGCGCCATCCAGACCAAGCGGTTCCGCGCGCCCAAGGGCAAGAAGATTTACGTGCCCGTGCGCGTCGAGCCCAAGGTGTACTTTGCTGCCGAGCGGACCTTCTTGGGCTGGCTCGAGTACTCCATCTACGTCGGCACCATCGCCGCAACGCTGCTCAACTTTGGCTCGAAGCCGTCCAGTATTTCGTTTGTTGTCGCCAGCATCTTCACCCTGCTCGCCGTCCTGAGCTTGGCCTATTCGGTCGGCATCTACTTTTACCGCAGCAAGGCCATCCGCACACGGCGCGCGTCCGCCCAATTCTACGATCGCTATGGACCGAGCGTGTTGTGCGGTGCCCTCGTCGTGGCCATTGCGCTCAACTTTGGCTTTGAAGGCCGGTCGCGTGGCCTGTGGTAACAGGCAGACCGGTGGAGTTGCGTGGTGGTGTGTCGACGTTGGACAATATAGTGTCGTCTAGCGACGGCCATCTGTACAATCGCTGTAATTTTCGGCCCTTGGCCTTTTCATTTTGTTTTCTTTCTTCTGTTTACTGTTCGCCTTTGTTATTTTTTTTGCATAGCCTCCTGCATCTTTCTGCCGTTGAGACACTTTGCTATGTTTTCTGGCTGCTCCGTATTTTGTCGTTTTTGCGCAAAGGCTGCCACGTATCGTTAACGCATTATTATTGGTTGTCCAGCAGCATATCCAAGCTGGCATGCTTGGGGTTTTATAATCCAGACCAAGTCGTCTTAGATACTCAGTTTTGATACCTCTGGTCTGGTGAGGGGAGATTTGGCGTGTTGGGGAAAAATTGGAATATATAATAACAAAACATTGGTGACCTTTGGACTTCTTTAACTTTACATTAAACGTTTTAAGCCGTAAAACACCCACTGTACCACAAAGCCGTTCCCTCTTTGCAAATAGCATGAAACCAAAACATGACAAGACAAATATGACAAAACAAACATGGCCGAACAAACATGACAGACGCATATACATGAGACGCATAAAACCATTCAAACCGTTGATCCTTTCATCCTCCGCCTGAAGTTACGCCACACCCGTCGACCGCCGCACGGTCCGCCGTGCACCCTCACCCGTGACCGTGACGGAGCCGTCCATCTCAAGGCCGCGAAGGCACTCGGCCAGGTCTGCCGACTCAATGGGCACGCTCGCGCCCTCGGCCATGCGCCGCGCCACCTCCGCGTAGCGCATGCTCGTCTGGCCGCTGGTCAGGGCCTCGTCGAGCATGCGCAGGACGGCCGCACGCAAGTCGGCCTTGCGCTTGCGCTCGGCGGCGCTGGTGCCCTCGGTCAGCAGCGACATGTCGATGCGGCCTTGGGCGTCGGTGGCGGCCGTCTTGAGGGCCGACTGGATCA
Organism: Sporothrix luriei; assembly: GCA_021398005.1. Taxonomy (NCBI): domain Eukaryota; kingdom Fungi; phylum Ascomycota; class Sordariomycetes; order Ophiostomatales; family Ophiostomataceae; genus Sporothrix; species Sporothrix luriei. Next base: position 66,631 of record WNLO01000137.1, on the reverse strand, counting down.
GACGGTACGCCTCGCGGACGTCGTCGCCTGTGACCTCGGTAGAGAGGCGCATCTTGGCGTGGGCCTCGGCGAGACGGATCATGGACTCGAGCTGCCGCGTAGTCGCCGTAATGCGCTTCTCGGCGGCACGCACATCTTGGCCCAGCTTGCGCATCTCGACATAGGCCTCCACGAGTGCCTGGCCGGCCTCCGTCGACAGCACGGGGTGAATGTTGGCGCGCGCATACGAAATGTACGACGTCAGGAACTCCACAGGCAAAATCTCGTTGGCCGAGCGTGCCGACTGGGGCGTGTCCTCGAGGTACATGGACAGCAAGTGCTTAGCCATGCGGCGGTCCGTCTTCTCATCGGCGCGGTCCAGGATCAAGTATACCAGATCGAAACGCGACAGCAGCGTCGGCGGCAGGTCAATGTTCTGCGGCACGGGCAGTTCGGGGTTGTAGCGACTGCCAATGGGATTGGCCGACGCTAGGATGCTTGTGCGCGCGTTGAGCGTCGTGATGATGCCGGCTTTGGCGACGGACACCGTCTGCTGTTCCATGACTTCGTGCAGCACGGACCGCGTGCTCTCCGACATCTTGTCGAACTCGTCGATGCAGCACACGCCGCCGTCGGAGAGGACAAGAGCACCCGATTCGAGCACCAGCTGCCGCGTTTCGGGATCACGCGCGACGTAGGCTGTCAGACCAACGGCAGAGGAGCCCTTGCCACTTGTGTACACACCGCGCGGCGCAATCTTGTGGATGTAGCCCAGCATCTGCGACTTGGCCGTGGACGGGTCACCACACAGCAGGACGTTGATGTCGCCGCGGTAGCGGGGACTGCCGCCCTTCTTGAAGGACTTATTGGTGCCGCCAAACAGCTGTAGCAAGATGCCCTTCTTGACGTCGTCCATCTCGTAGATCGATGGGGCTAGCGACCGCGACAGCAGGTCGTAGACGTCGGCACGGGCCCCCGTCTCTTTGATCTTGGCCTCCTCCTCGGGCGTGAAGGTTCGCGTCTCCTCCATGTGGTGGCCGCCGGTACCGCCGCCGCTGGTCTCGTTTTGCTCGGCCAGGATAGCCGCCTCGACATCGTCGTCGTCCAGCTCGAGGGTCGACGGGTCGATGCCCAGGCGCTTGGCGTCGACCTTCTGGATGTGCAGCACGTCGACATAGGTCTTATGCACGCTGTTGATGGTGCGCTGGCGCGGGTTGACACGAACCGGGCTGACGCGGAAAATGCCCGTGATCAGGACGCGGTCACCAGCCTTGCAAAAGTCGACAAGCTCGTTGTAGACGCACACAGACACGGAGTGGGGGGTCTGACCGGCGGGGACGGCGTCGGGCGTCTCCTGCAGCTTGATGACCTGCTTGTCCTCGAAGATGCAGCGGTTGTGGACAATCTGCATGGAGTTTTTGGTCTGGCAGGTGGGCCGCGGGCACTCCGTCGGCTCGCGGATCTTGCCGCGGTCGAGGCTGACAGTGACGGAGTGGTTGCAGGCCTGGCATTTGAAGAACGCGTCTTTCATGTCAGGGATGACGGGCGTGGTGCGGATGACGAGACCCTTGATGGAGATGAGACGGTCCATGTCGGACGGGTTGAGCTCGCGCAGGTTCGTCGACTTGTCCAGGCCGAAGGGCCGCACAATGTAGACTGTCTTGCTGACGTCGTCCTCCAGAGTCTGTGCGGCCTGCGTCGCTGCAAGCGCCTGCTGCTGCGACGCACGCGGTGTGGCAGGCGGCTCCTCGCCGCGCTCAGAGCTGGGGAAGTTGAGATCGGAGCTCTGGCTCACGCTCTGCGCACGGCCGCTGTTGTTGCCAGCACTGCTTTGCGACAAGGCGGCGGCAGCGGCCTTTTGGCGGTTGGCCTCTGTGTGAGCGAGCTCCGACATGAGATCATGCACAGACTGGTCCATGATGGGCACAATCTCCTGGGGATACGCCTGGGCTTGATACCACAGCTTGTTGGTGCGCGGGTAGGCCTTGAGGTCGCGCACGTCGACGTAGAGGCGCGAGGAGCCTAGCAGCAGCATGTTCTGCATGGTCTCCCAGTAAGGCTTGGACTCCGCATCGGGCAGGCCCTCTGTCTCGGCCTCGGTCATGCCATCGAGCCACATGCGGTACTTTTTGGTGAAGTTACGCAGGAAGTCTTTGAACGAGGCGAAGGTGTCGTCAATGGACACGGTTGTGCCCCAAATCAGGCTCTGGCTCAAGCCGCCGAGGGCCTGGGCCTCGGACGTGTCGGGGTTGTTGTTGGCGAAGGAGCCCGCCTCGCTCAGAACATGGCCACCGTCGTCAAGCATGATGCGGCGAGGCGGAGCCCGCGGTGTGCGCAGTGCGTCCGAGTTGATGTCACCACGGCGTGAGCGGCCAGGGCCGACCGATCCTGAGCGCTGGTCGACAAAGAGCGCGCTGCTCTCGCTGCGCAGGTCGGACTGGAAGCCGAGATGGTGGCCGGGGCTGGAGCTGGGGTCGTAATGAATAGGAGAGGATTCTAGGCAAGTTAGAACTGGTTCTTGGTTCGTTTTGATCAAGGTCTCTCGCCGAGCAACCACTATGTCTCACCTCCAAGCAGACCACGGCTTGCCCGTGGTGTGCGATCGCCGGCCGACACGCTCTGGGTCTCGTGGGCAAGCGGCGAGCTAGGTGGCAGGCCGCGCATGGGGTGGTCGGCGTTGTGGAGGGCATCCTGGGTGCTCTGTGTATCGCTCATCTGGCGCAGCGGGGATGAGGCACCGCCCATATCGGCGTCGGCGGCCGGGGACGACTCGTACAGCATGGGGCTGGACTGCAGCTGGGACGACGGCGCGCGTTGGTTACGGGGCGTGCCTGTCACCGCTGCTGTCGCTGCTGCTGCCGGGCTGCTGCGTGCCTGAGAGTTGCGTGTGTTCCGGGCGTTAGGCGTGCCTGCCTGGGAGCTCCGCGTGGTGCGGCGGCCCGCCGGGGAGGACATGATGTGTGGTGTGTGTGAGGTGGTGAGTGCGGTGAGCGCGGTGAGCTTGCGTTGATCTTGTTGTCTTTGTATTGCTATGTCGTCTGGTTGGGAGACTAGGTCGACGAGAGGAATATTGTTTGGTGATGTCTGTTTATTTTGGGAATGGAATGGATGTGGATGGAAAGGGGGAGAAGAAGGAGGAGAAGAAGGAGACGGAAGGAAGAGGAATGCAAACAAAGAGAATTGTGGAAAGATAAGAAGGAACGTCAGCAGCACCAGGAAGGAGGGACGCAGGAAAGACTCAGGTGTGGAAAAGAAAGAAGGCGCGGCCCACGTCGATGGCAGCAAAACGCGAGTTTAATTGAGACGCGTCGAAAGGGGGGTTGAGGGGACCTCGACGCGTTATTTCGCGTAAAGTGGTTTTGCCCTTCCTGCTCAAACGGGATTGGTCCGAGCGCAGGTCCACTTTCCCGTCAAGGGAAGGAACGATTTAGTGATGGAAGCGAGAACATATGGCCTGGCGTGAAGACGACGTGCATCTCATGTAAAAGCTGAGGCCATCATACAATGTACTCCGTACCTCCCGCATAACGTATTCTTGGCTGTATTTTGACGACAAGTGTCGTTTATGTTCTAAATGGCCTATGTACTCCAAATATGTTTTTGTGACTGATTGGAGCTGGCGAATGGATACTGTTCACAGCGGTCATACAATGCTTTGAATCATCATAATGACGATTTCACTGTATTTTACTTCACTCTTGTACCATAACGTCTCACACTACAAAAGAGCGCCCATGGGAATCGCTGCTTGTCGTCAAGTTGGTCGCTGAAGCTCGAGACAAATGCCCCACTTAAATGCTTACATAAGGTTTCCAACCACCTAACCGCTCCCAATTGTTTTTCCGGCGCGGCGGGCACCTTCCCATCCCACTACTGTGAGCCTGTGCACATGCATAGCTGTCAATTCGGGGCCCCCTTTCGTTAACGACCGTCCATCGACGCTCGACCGCAACACACCAAACCTCGTCCACCACCCATCCCACCACAACCACGCCACCTCCTCCCGCCCTCCCACGCTCTCAACCTCACACAATGGCGCCCGGGCTGTCGCTGTACTCGGTCAAGGCCGTCCTGATCCTGGCCGACGACGGCTCGCGGGTCTTTGCGAAATACTACACACCGCCGCACCAGGCCGCGACGGGCGCGCCCGGCTCGACGACAAACCCCTTTGCGGACGTCAAGGCGCAGAAGACGTTTGAAAAGGGCCTTTTGGAGAAGACGGCCAAGCAGAACTCGGACATCCTGCTCTACGACAACCACATTGTGCTGTACAAGGCCGAGTCGGACGTGACCATGTATGTGGTGGGCAGCCCCGACGAGAACGAGGTGCTGCTCTACAACGTGGTCCTGACGATCCGCGACTCGCTGCACCTGCTTCTTAAGCAGTCGATCGACAAGCGCACGCTGGTGGAGTGCTACGACATCCTGGCACTGGCGATGGACGAGATCATCGACGACGGCGTCATCCTCGAGACGGATCCCAGCATTGTGGTCACGCGCGTCAGCAAGGCACCTACGCAGGACGTCAACATTGGCCGCATCGACCCCTTCAGCGAGCAGGGCGTCAACCAGCTGGCGCAGATGGGCCGGAACAAGATTTCAGACTGGCTGCGGCAGGGTCTGTAGGCTGACGAGGGGATGTGCCGTGGCGCAGGCGCAGAATAGGAGTCAAGAGGAGTGGAGGATGTTGTGCCCCCTCTTCTTAAAGCGCTTCTCTTTTGGGTCTCTTATTTCTATTTTTCTTTTTCCATGTTCGCGTCGGTCACGTCGTTCTATTCTTTTTTGTACGTGTTTTCGCTCTACTGCACTCGGAGTTCTTTGTTTTTAGGGATACTATAAAAGGGCAAGAAAGCAGAAATGAACAAAGGCGCTTTTAGTTTTCCAAGCCCATCTTTGGCTGTCGTCTAAATGTCTATCAGAGGTCAAAATGAAAGAAAACGCTATGAAAAGAAAGAGGGGGGGGGGGTCCAGATTCAACCTCAAGGCTGTCTACCGCACCTCTGACGCCGCTTTGCGCAGCCGGTTCATGACCGCCACAGCCATGTCGTCGCCGCGGTCGTCGATGCCCTCGACGAGGATGATGTCGGCTCCATGCGCATCCAAGTCACGCAGTGCAGAGAAAAGGCCGTGCGCAATACTCGCCAGGTCACGGCCAAGGTCGAGCTCGAGAACAGCAGTTCCGGAAGGCAGGGCATACTCCGCCAGGTCGTAGGTCACTGCGTTGTCGCCGGTGCTCACACTTCTTGTCCCACTGGACTTGCTGCTACTGCCGTTCACCCCGCGCCTCTCGAGGCCATCCAAGGCAGGCCATGTGCTCGTACGGATTACGCCCACGACGCCGGCCTGCTGCGCCGCGCTCTGAATGTCCGCCACGAGGTCGGCCTGCGAGCGAGCCGGCCTGGCCGTCCGCCAGCCCTCGTACAAGACAACACGCGCCTTGGGGCTATAATGCTTGTACTTCATGCCCGGTGCACGCGGCTTCAGCGCCGCGTCCTCTTGTTCCTCCCGTTGTTGTTGTTGCTGCTGCTGCTGCTGCTGCTTTGTGCCGGCGGTCTCAACATGGTTCCCGCCCTCGGCCGCGTCATGATACGCCCGCTCAACGCGCTCCCATCCCGGAACCGACCGCAGTTCGGCCAAGCTCAGGCCACCCGGGCGCAGGATCACGGGCGGGTCGCACAGTCCGTCAACGACCGTGCTCTCGACACCCACGCCGCACGCCCCGCCGTCCAAGACCACCTCGATGCGCCCGTTCAGGTCATCGACCACGTGCTGTGCCGTCGTCGGTGAAGGCCGTGTCGACGCGTTGGCCGAGGGCCCTGCGAGCGGTGCGTCGACCAGCCGTATCAGCGTGCGTGTCAGCGGCGAGGCGGGCAGCCGGGCGCCAAACGTCGGCAGACCGGTCGTCACCTCGGGTGCCAGCGTCCACGTGGGCGCATCCGCCGTGGACGGGACCGGCAGCAGGATCGTCAACGGGCCCGGCCAGAAACGCTCGACGAGGGGGCGGTACACGGCGGGCAGGTCCCTGGCATGGCCACTAGCATCCCGACCCAAAAGGCCTCGCAGCATGTCCAGGTCGCACACGTGCACAATCAGCGGATTGTCCGAGGGCCGGCCCTTGACCGAGTAGATACCACGAACGGCTGCACTGCGCGTAGCGTCGGCGCCCAGCCCATACACCGTCTCGGTAGGAAAGCCGACGGGAATGTCGGTGTTGCGAATATGGTCTGCCGCTGTGACGAGAGCGTCCAATCCAGGAGCAGATTCGGCTGCGTCCCAATGGTCTAGAGACGATGCTGGAAACTGCGGCGACGAGGAGGAAGTGGCGGACGTGGGAAGCGGCCGAAACCGGCCCAACGTGTCTGGGCTCGGCACGGGGAGGATGCGCGTCGTGTACATTGTGGTGGGCGGAGGAGAGTACAAAGAGTGGTCAGGGGGGTGGTAGGATGAGGCAGAAGTGTAGTCGCGCTTACGTTGAGGAGTTAGCAGCAAAGGAAGGCGCGGCACCGTCTTGTTTGCAATATGGGGGAAGGTGCTATGCACGGCGGATGACTTGAAGGGCAATTGCAAATATGACGAAAGCGGAAGGAACGAGGGAATACGGCGCAGCGCCGTCCAGCGGGCAGACAGATAAAAAGGTGAGCACGCCGTCTTGGGCGGAGGCAAAATAAAATACAGAATTGCAGTGGAGGATGTTGAAGGTTTGTTGTTCAAAGACTGTACATCGGTGGTGAGAAATTTCGTTGTTTGCCCGTCATGACTTGGCTTATTCAGAATTTTCTGGAGCCAGCCTTGGGCAGATTTCAGCGCCGTTTGGCAGCCGCTAGCCAGCCTTGCGCGCATAAGTGGACGACACGGACGACACAATGGGAAGGCACTAACTAATTGGAAGGAACACAGCAAATGTCGCGACAAACGAATGAAATATAAATCAGTCGATATTCAAATAATCTCTTTATTATTATGGTATCTCACTGATGCATGCAAATTACTCGACTATGCATAAATGTATAAATGTGAAGAGGCATCGTGACGACCCAAACGGGAAACACGCTTGACAACCCAGAGAGAGAGAGAGAGGAAATCAGAAAATGAAAAGACACCACCCCAAAATGCGAATATGCAACATCACACGCCGAAGCCAGACAATCACTCGTCAATATGGGCGTCTTGGAGCATGCCGCCCATGCCGCCCACGCCGCCCACGCCTGCTCGCCGCACCGGAAGGCTCGTCACGTAGGTATTCGTAAAGCTGAGATGCTGCTTGAAGCTGTCGAGCAAGCGCTTCATCTCGTCGCGCACCTCCTCGCGCGAGCCCAGGCCCTGCATGACATGAGGTGACGGGGGCCCAGGCAGGGGCGGGAGCGAGAACGAATCGTCAAGCACGTGCATGCCGCTGCGACTCGTGTCGCGATGCGCAAGAGCGCCATGGCCATCGTAGCCGCCGGCATCGGCATCGGGGTCGGCGTCGGTTTCGGCGCCGCTGACGTACTCCTCGGCATCGACAAACTCGCCGTCGCCATAGCCGTCACTGATGCTGGAGCTGTCGCCGCCGTTTTGCTGGACGGCAAAGTCGTTGTCGTTGGTACTCGCATCGCTGCTGCCGTGGCGGTGTCCGTTGCTGCGGCCGTCGGTGCTATAGGCCATGCCGACCTGAGGGTTCGGACCGGAGCCAGAACCAGAGCCGGACCAGGCGTTCGAGCGGTTCGTCCGCTGGCCAAGCGAGCCGCCGCCGCGGTCGCTTCCACCACGTCCACCCAGACCGCCACGACCGCCAAACCCGCCGCGTCCACCAAGACCGCCACGGTAACCTCCGTTGAAGGAGCCACCCATCTGTTGGTGTTGCTGGTCGTCGGGTGCATACCGCGGCTCCAAGTACTCGTCGCCCGTGTAGCCACCGCCGCCGTGCACGCCGTTGATGTGGAAGCTCGGAGGCGGCGCAGATCCTGAACCGAGACCCAGGCCCGTGATTGTATTCTGTTGCTGCTGCTGCTGCATCGGCCCACCGTCCGGGACGGATGCCGCCACCATGTGCGCAAACTCCGAGTCGTCCGAGACGTAGATGGAGGGCTCGCGGTTCGTGGCGTGGATCGGCTGGTAGATCGACGCGTGCCGCTCAAGGTCGAACGGATTCGCCATGCCCACATCCGAGCCGGTCACCGACGCAGCATCCGAGTTGGCCGTCGACGGCCGCGTCATCTCGGGTATGGGGTCAGGCAAGCTCTCGTCCAAGTCGATCAGGCTGCTCACCGACATGCGGTTGTTGCTGCTGCCTTGCAGCGGTGGCACCATCAGGTCGTACCCTTGCGACGCTGCTTCGTAGCCCTGGGATGGAAGCCCTACCGGGTCTGTGTGTTGGTGAACGAGCACCGCTGGTCGGGACATGCTGATGCTGTTGTTGCTGCTGTTGTTGTTGCTGTTGCTGTTGCTGTTGCCGTTACTACTGCGGCTGCCAGCACGACTGCCCGCTGGCGGTGTGCCCCTAGCGCTCCGCGTCTCGCCCTCGTTAAACGGGAACCGGGCCATTTCCGGGTTCGCAGAGGCCGGCGGGGCCATCGTCGGGAACTTCCACTCCTGTGTGCGCCGGTTGTTCGGCAGGTCAGCCGGATCGCTCAGCGGTGGGCGGTTGTAGTCAGACTCGTCCATGCTCATGTTGCTGTTGTGGGTGGTGCTGCCGCCACCAAAGCTAAAGTTGTAGTCCATGGACACCCGCGGCGCAGCACCGGGGCCGGCGCGGATTGTGTCCATGTCGGCGAACTGCGACGGCTCGCCGCCGAGGTCAACCTGCGACGCATCAAGGTCGATCAGCGACTCGCGCAGTGTTGAGTGCATGGAGTCGTCACGCAACGGCAGGTCGGATGCGGATGTGGACGTGGCGCTGGCCGTCGGCGGCGGGGGCGGAGCACCGTAGTATTCGCGGGAGTTTTCTTCGTAGTTTGTAATCGAATCCGGGTCAAAGACTTTCTCGAGAGGCACTTTCACGACGGGCAAGTTGGGCGGCGGCTGCCGGCGCCGGCCACGACCACCGTTCAATCGTGATGGCCGTGGCGTTGCGCCGCCGGAAAAGCTGCCGCCGCCAATGATGCCGCCATTGCCATCGTTAAAGCCTCCGAAGCTGTTGCTGCTGCTGTTGTCGCCGCCGCCTCCGCCGCCACCGCGACCCGTCTCGTAGTCGACCTGCGTGCCGTAGACGTCGTACACGGCCTGCGAGTCGGGGTTGTCCAGGACACTGCGGTCAAAGTCGAGCGTCGTACTAAAGTTCCACTCGTCGTTGGCCAGCGCGGTCGACGCGAGGTTGTCCATGGACGGGCCCTGCGCGCCGCCGGGCGCAAAAAGCGACTTGCGCGTGCCGCCCTGCGACTCCCACATCTTGTATCCCTTGACCAGCATCGCCAGCGTGTCGGTCGGGTACATGCCCGAGGTGCCAAAGATGTACGGGTGCCGCTGCACACGCTCAATGGGCGGCCGCTGGGTCGGGTCGTCGGCCAAGCAAAACGCCACGAGGTCTTTCAGCTGCGGCGAGTACTTGTCGCCCTCGAGGCGCGGCGTGTGCGTCTTCAGGTAGTTGCCGAGCTGGTGGTAGGTGACGCCGGCGACGACGTTGGGCGGCAGGCCCGACGCAATCTCAAAGACCATGGACCCAAACGCCCAGATGTCGACCTCGGTGCCGTACGACGCCGACTGGTCAAACATCTCGGGCGCCATCCAGTGCGGCGTGCCGATGACGGTCGAGCGCTTGTCGAACTTGGTCTCGATGACACCGGCGACGCCGAAATCGCACAGCTGCACGCCGCCGGCCTCGGTGACCAGCACGTTGGCGCACTTGATGTCGCGGTGGATGATGCCCTGGCGGTGCACCCAGTAGATGGCCTCGGCCACCTCGCGCAGGATCGGGATGATCCACTTCTCCTGCAAGCCGCCGGGCGCGGTCGGCCGCATCAGCGTGGCCACGCTGCCGCCGGCACAGTACTCTGTGATCATCCACATGGCCTGGGCGACGGGGAGCGCGTCCAGAAAGTAGTTGACGTTCTTGGCGCCGCCGTCCCGCAGCAGCTTGAGCGCGCTGATCTCTTTCAGGAACTCGCTGTATGTGTCGGCGCGTTTAGGGTCCAGCGTATCGGACTCCTCAATGTCGATGATCTTGACGGCGACCAGCTGCGACGTCTTGAGGTCCTTGGCCTTGTACACACGGCCGTAGCTGCCCTTGCCGATGAGCTCTTGCAGCTGGTACGGCGGCACTTCTTTGCCGGCCTTTGTGCATTCCTCCGTCACGGCCTCCTGCATCTTGATGGCATCGTCGTAGGCTTTTTGCCGCGTTGCCGAGTAGTCGGCACCGCGCACCTGGAGCGTTGCCATGGTGTGTTCGTCTCTGTGCGTTCGGGTGTAATTTGTGTGTGATTTATGTGTGGGTAGATGGTAGACACGCCCAGTCCGGAAACCGTGAAGGACGGAACGAGGCTTGGCCAAGTCTCAGCCTTGCGAGCTTGCCGTCTCTCACAGCCTGCCCGTCCGAGAAGCGAAAACGCTCCTTTGCTTCCTCAGGTGAGGAATAAGAGAGCCTAGGGCACCGTCGTCAACGTCGCCGAGCTGCAACATGTGTCCCCAGGATAGAAAATAAAGACAAAAGAGGTGGCTTGAGAGGTTGAGACGTTGGGGGGTAGGATGGAGAAGTAGAAAATTGCTATGATATCGGATCAGGAGGGAGGATGAGGTGAAACGGATGAATGAGAAGGGCGAGTGAAGCAGGCGGCGAGGCGTTGGACAAGAAGGGTGGACCAAAAGAAGTGACTAGGCAATGGAGGCGATAAGAAACAATAACAAACGGTCAAGCATGCAGTCGAGGTGGTTAGGCTGCGTCCGACATTGTCACCGAACCTTTTGTGGCGACACTTTGCGTTTCTGCGTTTGGCCGTTGCACAAGGAAACGGGATCTCGAGCCCCTTGTGCGGTGCGTCAGGCCAAGGCGTTGGTTGGATGTCCTGTTGTCAGAGGTCGAAGCAGAAAACTGGGGCTTTTGTTTCTTGCCATCCGTGCCCCTAAAAAGGGATCGAGCAAGGTAGTCACGTGCGCTCGTTTCAGACCACCACACCCCCTAGCATTCGTGAGCTGAAATAGGAAATAGGGGCAATCAACCACTGAATTGCTCTACGCGGTATTACAACTGAACTAAGTGAATCGCCAGCGGTAGTTGCCCCTTTCGAAACAAACAGCAAACAACGACAACACCTGGTCAGTTCTTGCCCGACTTTCGTTCCACGTTCGAATGTTTCTGTATGTCACGTGAACATTTAAATACATATAAATCACCAAATGCGAGTAAAAGTTCTAGTCGGCAGACAATGGTTTATGCACGTTATGGGACGGCACTGACTGATTCTGCGATTGTCAAAGTGGGCTCCACAATGCGTTTGTATCAAATCTATATTTGTAGTGACAGGTTAAGAATAACAAGCAATACGGTGTATAGTAAAAGCAGGCAACGACCATCACATCCCTAACAATATCTATAAAAACAACGCCCACATTCCGGTGAACACCATAACACCGTGCCGTTGATGGTTCAGCAATCTCTCAGACCAAACCGCCTGCTTTGTAACAACTCAAGGATACATAAGAAAAGCAGAATAAAACGAAAAGTGTACATAAAAACATAAGGATAAAACGGGTCATTCACAGCACAGCGTGACGAAGTAAGAACACCAAAACAACAGTCCGTTCAGCTACCGCGGAACAGGAACTGAAGATCCTCGGGTGTCAGCGACTCCATGGCCGCGTCATCCGAGTTGATCGTGGAGTTGATCATGCGCGTCTTCTTCTCCTGTAGGAGAACCATGCGGCTCTCGACCGAATCCTCGATGCACAGACGTGTCACGACACAAGGGCGTGTCTGGCCGATACGGTGGCAGCGGTCGGCCGACTGCCATTCCGCAGCAGGGTTCCACCAACTGTTTTTGTTAGCAAGTGACGGGAGTGAGGAGGGTGAGAAGAAGACAAGGTGGAGCTTGACGTACGGGTCAATAATGAAAACACGCGACGCCTCTGTCAGGTTGAGAGCGACGCCGCCGGCTTTGAGAGACACGAGGAAACACTCGACGTCGACGTTGCTCTTGAAATACTCAATCGAGGCTTGCCGCTGCGCGGGCGTCATGCTGCCATCGAGCATCACAGTCGTGATACCGGCCCGGCGGAGCCGCCATTCGATCAGCTGGAGCATGGTGGTGAACTGCGAGAAGATGATGGACTTGTGCCTCGCCTTTTCGGAGCGCAGGCGGTACAGGTTGTAGACGAGCAGCTCGATCTTGGACGACGAGGTCCAGTTCGACATCCGGATGCGATTGATAATCGACGACTTCTTGACCTGGACCTCGTCCTGCTCAATCTCGGGCTGCTCGAGGTCGATCGCCAGCAGAATGTGGCAGCGCGGGCAGTCGGGCTGCTCCGTGGCGGCCAGGTAGCTGCGCGCGCACTCACGGCAGAAATCATGGCGGCACCGGGAGCTGATGGCGTCCTCGGCAGGCTCGTCGCAGATACAACAGATCATGACGTTCTGGCTCCCCTCGCTGTTCTTCTTGAGGATGAGATCGGGGTGGTCGGCGACCTGGCGCATCTGCATGATCAATCCAAAAATGTTGGCGTAGTTGTTCAACATCACGCCGTTTTCCACATATGTGGTGAACTTGCGCTCCGAGTTGGTCATGATGCTGTTGGCGAAATCGGTCTCAACGTCGCTGAAAAACTGCCGGTCGACGAGGACGCGCTTCACGGGAAGCTCCATGGAGTTGGTATGGTCTTTCTTGAGGCGGCGGAGCATGATCCGATCGGTTAAAAGGCGCAGCTTTGCAAAGGCCTCCGCGCCGGGACCAAAGTTGCCATACCGTTGAATGGGATTCAGCAGCTCCTGATTGAAGACCGAAAGATGCCTCATACCTCTGTGCTTGCCTGGTACGAAATAGCATTAGCAACATTGTCATTCTCCCAGCAATCCTTTCGTCGACTGTGTGCTCGGTATCAATCATAATAGCGCAACGTACAGTGCGTGCAGAAATTATCGCCGTCGACTGCCCACTCCATCTTGGAGCAATTGCAATCGCGGCACAGGTAGTTGGAAAACGGCTCGATCTGGAGGAAGCGCAAGAGCGAGAAAAACTCTCCAATCCGGTTCTGCAGCGGCGTGCCAGAAAGACACCAGCGGTAGTCGCCTTCCAGGGCAAAGCACGCCTTGGCCGTCATGGTACTACGTGTCTGGTGTTTTGTTAGAAAAGTGCCCATAGTGGCAGAAGAGGGTGACAGAGGGTTAAACTCACTTTGATGCAGTGTGCTTCGTCGAGGATGATACGGTGAAAGTGGGTACCATGAATGATGCTCTCCTCTTTGTAAACACCGTCTTTGCGGGTGAAGCCGCGTTCTTGTTTGCGATACATGGACTCCAAGCTATTGTACGACATCATAATGACATCGTACTTGCGGATGTCCTTCTTCGTCATGCCCTTGGTCTTGGCATTGGTGCCGTGATAGACAAAGGTCTTGAGGCAGCCATCGGTGTAGGACGCGATTTCGGACGTCCACTGCATCAGAGCGACGGGTGGGACAAGCACCAAGGTCGGACGCTTGGCCGGGTAGTCGGACATGATGAGCGATACGGCCTGGATGGTCTTGCCCAGGCCCATTTCGTCACCGAGAAGCCCGCCTTTCCACTTTGTCTTCTCCATGGCTTTCATCCACGCCACGCCCTCGAGCTGGAACGGCTTGAGGTTGCGGGAGATGTTGGAGGGCTGGTCGGCCCGGCCGGCCTTAAGAACGGCCGTCTTCTCCAGATCCTTCCACATTTTCTTGAGGACGGGATGCTGCTCTTCGAGGCGTTCTCTGTCAGACAGGACACGTTTCTTGTTCTTGTAGTCCCGGTATGCACGGCGTGTGCCCAGTTCACGTTCTTGCATAACGGCCTCCGCTTCGTCATTGGACATGAAGGAATCGTCCGAATCCAACATACTGGGATCCGGCGGCGGGCTACTAAGCGAGGTGCTGTCGTCAGTGTCGTCCTGGATCGTTACGGGGCCGGCATGGCTTGACAGCGGCGTGGGCGCAGATGCCATCCCATTCAACCGCTGTCTCTTGACCGGACGCGAAGACAAAATCTCGACGTCGGGATACTCGGATGCGGATGTGGATGTCGACGGCCGGTCCCCGTTTTCGGGAAGGAAGTCCGATGCACGGTTGCGCCGTGAAGGCTCCACGGCCTCCTGCTTAGGCAGCCGCAAATCTTCTTCCGCCTGGAGTTTTTGTGCCAGCATGGCATCAGATGCGATCCTATTCTGCAACTGGGCATCGGCAGCGCTCGGGCTATCGGAGTCGTCGTCGGCTTCGGAGTCCTGAACAAGAAAGCGCCGCTTCCTGTTAGGAAACAAAGAGTACTTGCTTCGGCTGAGAGCCTTTGCACTATCCGAGGCGAGGGGTGCAGAGCTCGAGCTTGGGTACGGGCTTCGGCCAGCCCCGTTCAGTGACGACCGGTCAGGCAGCTCTATCTCGATCTGCAGCAATGAACTAGCCGGTTGGAAGCCAGGATACGAGGATGCCGCTTTGCCGCGCGTGGTGGACTTGGAGTCGCTTGCGGGAGTCGGCGCGGCGCTGGACGGTTCGGTGGACAGTTCGTCGTCCGAGGTATACTGTGTCGGCGTCGGGATGGTCGAGCTGGATTTGGTGCTGCCCGAGACGCCGTTATCGGACGGCACGCCTTCGACCTTGAACTTGGACTGCGCGGGTCTATCAGTCGCCGTTACCGTGGCGGGTGTCATGGGTGCCGCACGGCTGTTCGGGGAGTTCCTGGCCACTATGAGGGTTAGACACGAAACCGAGAGAAAGGACGCGGACCGGTGATATCGCAACGCAAAGAGACGATTGCAGGACCCCGGCTGCCAACTTACAGCGCTCGCTGAGCCTCCTAGACTGTCTTGGAGTGGCCATGATGGTCGATTGGTAGATGTGCGGATAGGAGAGAAAAGAGTTTAGACTGATACTTTAAAGGCCGCCTGGGAGAGAAGAATCGGTCGACGACTCAACAAATACAGGTCTGCCGGGCGTAATTAGTGAATCCGGGTCCGTGAATTCGGCGTCGATGGACACCAAATGTCCGTTATCGTCGTTTTGCCGTCGACTGTCAATAGTCAATGTCGTTGGGAAAGGCGGGCAATGAAAGAGTTGGCCCAGGTGCACGGGCCAGGGCGAAAGAGAAGGGAATGTGCGTGCACGGCACAGTAGGATTTTGCAGGGCGGGTGCACCAACAGGCAAAGCTGAGGTTGAAAGGGAAAACTCGAAAAAGAAACAAAAAAAACAAGACGACAAAAAAGGGGCGGAGGCGACATAATGCGCCTAGGCTGTGTTCTTTCCCAGAAAACGCGCCGCGCGCTCCAAAATTTCGGGGCCAGGGGCGCTAAGCGGCGGCGCGGGGTCACGGGACCTGGGGGTTTAATGGCTCCTTCCGTGCTACAGGGGTGCTGCTGCTGCAAACACTTTAGGCCGGAGCATTAGGCTTTGCAAAGTGGGTCACAAGTGTGGAAAGGCAGGCACGAACGACCTGTAATACTTGCGTCGTAGGCCGTAAGACTTACCTGTCAGACCAAGTCAGCGTTCGCCTGTTCACAGGCTTTAAACTCCGGCCGTGGCTCGCACTGTGGGCTCACGCTCTCCTCGCGGAAATAACAAGCCCTTTATCGCGAGCTTCAAATGCCACCTTTGACAAGCTCAAGCTCTCCGGTATAAAAGGTGTGCGGCTGGCTTGCCAAGAACGACAACCGTGAATACGACAACCGCGAATACCTGTACCTGAATTGTCCGGCTTTCATCTTTCATATTTAGCACAAGTTCCCTGCCCAACCCTGACACAGCGCTCGTTCACACTTCTCGACACGCAGCATCCCTCTATTCACAATCGTTTGCCATGTCTCTTCCTTATAAGAAGGTCCTCGTTGTCGGTGCCACGTCGGGCATCGGCGAGGCGATTGCCATCAAGCTCGCCGAGAACGGAACGCACGTCGTGGCCGTCGGCCGGCGCGAGGACCGTCTCCAGGCGCTGGTCAGCAAGGCTCCCAAAGGCACCATCACGACCATGATCCTTGACATTACGGAGCTGTCCGCCATTTCGACCTTTGCGGCTGTTGTGACGGCCGCGCACCCGGACCTCGACACCGTGTTTCTCAACAGCGGCGTGCAGCGCACGTTCAACTTTGGCCAGCCGGCGACGGTGGACCTCGCCAAGCTCGAGCTCGAGCTCAAGACCAACTACACGGCCTACGTCTACCTGGTGACGGCCTTTTTGCCGCACCTGCAGGCCCTGTCCAAGAGCGGCACCAAGGCGTACCTCATCTTCAACAGCGCGACGATCGGCCTCGTGCCCTCGCTCGTGCGCACGCCCAACTACAACGCCAGCAAGGCCGCGCTGCATTCGTTCATCACGACGTTGCGGCAGCAGCAGATCGACGCCGGCTTCGACGAGCTGCGCGTGATTGAGGTGTTCCCGCCGGCCGTGCAGACGGAGCTGCACGACACCGTGCACCAGGCAGACATGGAGAACGGCGGCGACCTCGGCATGCCGCTGGCTCCGTTTATCGACCAGCTGGTGGCGAGGCTGGCAGAGGATCCCAAGCTGTGGATCGGCATTGGCCCGGCTGAGGCGCTGGTTGCCGAAGGTGGGCTCGAGGACCAGCGGCAGAAGCTGTTTCAGTCGCAGCAGGGGCCACTCAAGGTCTTCATCAGCCAGTTCCTGAAGAAGTAAGGGTCACGGAAAAGGGCGAGGGAGAGAATGAGGGAGAGAATGAGTGAGAGAACGACGCGCAGGGAAAGCTGACGTGAGACGGGATCACGAACAAAATGACAATTATGGCGGATATGGTCGGGCATGATGACAATGTTACAATATGATACTCGTATGACCACTGCAGTGTCCGTATCGTGCCGTCGTGCAGGGCGCATCTGTTTATTTACATGTTTGATACGAAGGCCCTCATGATTGATAAAGAACAGTGCATATTTTGGTGGCACACGGTCCTGCCCCGCTGTCGCAATGCATGCATTCACCCCTCAGCCCCTGTAAAGTGCTTGCAGCTTGTCACGTGCCGACGTGCCTGGCTTACCCGTCAAGCGCCCCGTATATTTTAATGAAAAAGTCCGGCAGGCGCGTCTCCCATTCACCGCACCTGCCGCATCCGCCAGTTTGCTTGTTTTCAAGTGCCGTTTGCCTTTCAAGTGCGCATTTTGTTTCGAATTCGCCCCTTTTCTCAAACTTTTCACCACCAAAACAATCAACACCGACTGTGCACCAACAACAAGACAACAACAACAACCAACAGTCACATTCAGTAAAGCACTCAACCGATATTCTGACGTTACGGCTGGTGGACCGAGAAACATTCTGATACAATGTAAGTCGAATCAAGCGAAATGCAAACAATGTGATGGCAGACGAGAAGATGATCATCGCCCTGTCACCTTCAGTTGCTGACCACGTCCTTCAATACAGGGTCCGCGGACGGCAAAATGTGGACGCAAATGGCAATCGTATCGTTGGCCCGTAAGTTTATTTTATTTTTATTTTTTTATTTTCCTTTTTTTACATTGGCACATCCACTGACAGTCGTTTCTCTCGCTGCCTTCAGACAATCGGCCTTGACCAGTTTCCTTGCTTCCCGCAACATCTCCGCCGCCGACATCGAAGCGCAATTCCGGCGTCGGCAAACAGCGGCCCATGCGGCCAACCTGGCCGAGCAGCTGCGCGCCGGCCTCGCCAATGGCGAAATTGAGTCAACGCCCGAAACGATTGCCCTGGTAGAGACAGCTGAGCACAACCCCATGGCAGCGGCTGCGGTCGCTTCCATTACTGCCACTACCATTGGTGCTAGTACACCGGGCCGGCAGCTGTCGGCCGCGCAGAAGCGGGCGGTGGACAAGATCAAGGCGAACAAGAAGAACATGAAGGGCAAGAAAGACAAGACGGCCGGCAAGGGCAAGAAACGCAAAGTCTTTGATAGTGACGAAGACGAGGACGAAGACGAAGAAGACGCCCTTGCCCGGGTGCTCCTGCAAAATTTTAACGGGGCGCCCTTGCCGGGCCAGATGGAAAACTGCGGCCACTGCCAGAAGCGTTTTACGGTGACGCCTTACTCACGGGCCAATGACAGTGGCAAGCTCCTGTGTCCGGCCTGCGGGCGGCTGCAGGACCAGGAGAAGGGTCTAGACGGTAAAAACGCGCGCGGCCGCAACGGCAAGTCTGCGGCAGCTGCCAAAAAGGCCCGGGCGGGCGACGATGTACGCGAACAAAGAGGCGGTCCCGTCGGCCAGCGGCGCAAGGCACAGAGCCGGCTGCTCGATGGTGCGTCGCTGGTGGGTCCCAAGTCGCTGGTCACGCAGTGCGTCGAGCACCTGTCCAAGAACATCCACTTGGCCGAGGACCTGGGCGATCTGCCTGAGGATGTCATCGACCGCATCGCGCGGCTGCTGTCGAAGCGGCGGCTGCTCAATCCCAAGACAGTCGACCTGTTCATCCGGCCCGGCGCCGAGGACATTTGCGTGTACGACTGCGGGGACCTGGTGGAGAACGACTTTTTACGCATACTGCAGTCCATGCCACACCTCAAGCACCTGCGACTCTACAATGCGATCCAGTTCAAGGACGACGTCATGGACTACTTGCTGCAGCGCGACGTGCGGCTCGAAACGCTGTGTTTGTACGGCGCCAATCTGGTCTCGGCGACCAAGTGGAAGGCATACCTGGTGGAGCGCGGCGCGCACCTGCGCACGCTGCAAATCTGCGACACGGACAAGCACGTCACGGACGAGGTCGTCGGCTACATCAAGGACTGCGCGCCCGAGCTGACGCGGCTCAAGATCCGCGGCAACGAACAGGTGGGCAGCGCAGGCGTCGCGCACCTGGGCCACATGCCGCATCTGGAGCACATCAACCTGATGCTCGACAAGCCCGTGCACAGCGACGTCCTCGTCAAGCTGCTGCACCGCATTGGCGCAGGTCTCCAGACGCTGTCGCTGCGCGGCGCTGCCAAGGTGGACAACACGGTGCTGGACGCGCTGCACCAGCACGCGCGCGCGCTGCGCAAGCTGCGGCTCACCGAGACCCAGGGGTGCACAGACGAGGGGTTTGTGCGGCTCTTTGAGGGCTGGGCGAATCCGCCGCTGGCCGAGGTGGACTTTGAAAAGAACCGGTTCGACGAGCCGGACCTGGCCGGCATCGACGACAATGCGGACGGCGTGGGCCTGTGCTCCAAGGGGTTCCAGGCGCTGATGCGGCACAGCGGGTCGGAGCTGCGCAAGCTGCACCTGCACGCGTGCCGGCACATTGGGCGCGACGCTTTCGAAGAGGTGTTTGCGGCGGGCAAGACGTACCCGGAGCTGCGGCACGTTGACGTGAGCTTCTGCGGCGAGGTAACCGACAGCGTGGTGCGCAGCATGTTCCAGTGCTGTCCGAACCTCAACAAGCTGGTGACCAGTGGGTGCATGCTGGTGACGGGCGTGCAGGTGCCACACGGGCGTGTGCTCGTGGGTGTGCCCAACGCGTTGGGCATGCAGACGGTTGGCCATGAAGAGTAGGTGTGTCTGGGGGACAAAGGCCAGCCGGAACTGGGGCTCGGGAATCCATCACAGGGCAAGTCATCCCAACTGCGGATGGGTGGCATCGGGGCGTTTAGGAACAGGTATGAGCAGGCAGCACCATGGCCAGTACTTGGTTGGCCGGGCATGCAAGGACAAGTCTGTTACTTTCGATTTTCGGTTTTCGGTTTCGGTTTTACGCATTGGATTTTAGGATTTCGGGTTTCAACTTTACTTTCTGCTTTAATGTATGGAGGCATGGGTGTTGGTATGGTATGCTGTATGTTTTATTCCATTTGAAGGGTGTTTTTATGTTTTCTTACCCAAAAAAAATCCCCTCCGATGTCGTTCCACCCCTGTGTTGTTCTACTTGTTCAACACAGGGGACATGGTGTGGACATGCCTACCGACAAGTGGACAGGCCACAGGGACAAAGCACATGACGTGTTTCTTTTCACCTCGTTTTCCGTCGAGCCTCTAATTTCGGCCGGTCCAGACGCGTCCTTGTTGTTTTACATACGGCCAGAAGTCAAATGACATGGCCGGAGACGGACCACTAGTCACCCAAGGGAGACGGGGAATTACAGAGAGGATGCAGAAATAGAAAGAAAATGGGGGTGAGAGAGATCGGTGAGCAGTAGGCGAAATCAATGTCACGATGCTGCCGATGGCCATGTGCACGTTTTTGCACGACACCGGCCATCCGAGTCGAATGCAATCCAGTCACTTGATTGCGTGTTCGTTCGGTTTGTCTTATTCGTGATTATTTATTTATATACTTGTATATTTTATTGTTTTTCCGTTCCTGTTTTTCTTTTCTTCCCAACGTACTTTGCATGTCACACTTGGCATCACCTGCCCGATTTGAATTAATGCTGAAAACCGTCTCGAGAAATGGACAACATGCTGGCCTAAAACAATGGACCGCATCCATAAAATCCGGGGCAGATCTCCGGTAGGTGTAGATTTTGTTTTCTTGTCCCCTTCTGCCTATGCCTCCTATTTTGTTGTCACCGTTTTTTTTTTCGTATATTTCTATTATCTTCATCTGCACGGCAACAGGCTCTCATTCTCGCCGCATGAGCCAGAGATAAGACTGAAACAAAACAACGATCCCTCTTAAGAAAGAGATAACAGATGTTGGGCTGACAAAACGAAAAGGCGCTGAGGCGATAGATAATGATACTTCGTCGGTGTGCTGATGGCGGCTGCCCAGTCGCTCTTGCTTTGTCGTTTAGCGTCGGGTTAACTCGGTTGTACCCTCGCAGCGTAATACACGCGGGCAGGTACATCCAAAAACCCTTCATCCCAGAACGCTCCACAACAAGTAGTACGGCAGTAATTACGGTGAGCTTGGAGCCCATGCGCACTAATCACAGAGTACAGGGCTACCCCGACGCGCCCGCATGTCTCACCCCCTCCGCTCCATCCCGCTTTTGCGCACTTTTGGTATTTTTTCCTATCTCTACCCAAACGCTGGCAAATGTATAGGGTAATATAGGGTAATGGAAAGATAATGGAAATCCATCAAAGGCAGGCGCGTTCGATGCAAATAAGGAAAGACTTCTGGATACGGCATAGTCTGCCTCCTTGCCCGGCGCCAGCATACGGATCCGTCGCACCGGCCTCCCAAACAGCTGAGCCATCTGGGCTCGTTCAGTTGATTTTGTCGATTCCCTTGATTTTCTTTTGTGCCTCTTCAGGTCATACGGGGGGAATGGCCTGTCGGCTTTCGGCGATTGGCCATTTCGTAGGACGGGTCGCAGGCAGTTGCCTTTTTGAGGCGGATTTGGCGTGATTCGGGGAAGTGGAGAAGGAGACAAGGAGATTGATCTTGTTGGGAGAAGGCGCGATGGGAGGCAAAACAGTGGTCAAAACCAAAATTAGAAGCCACGGCGACAATGGCAAAAAAAAAAAAAAAATACAAGATACAAGATACAAGATACACGCCTCTTTGTCATAGCGTGCAGTGCAGTGAGACTCCATCTCCGTCAGCCAGTTTCGAACGATCAAGGGCCTTGGCTCTTCAGATAAGAGGGCCTCGCGGCCCCAACAGACAACAAAGCAGACAGATGACTAGAAGTTGCCGTGGATTCCATTTGCATTGTTTTCTTTGCCTTTTTATTTATTTATTTTCATTTCTATCCCGCTTCTATCTCTCATCCACGCAATCATTCGAATCATCTAGTCATTTCCTGTCCTTCTTCTCAGTATTCCCTTCCCTTGTCGTTGTGGTGATTTCCATCTCACTTGATAAGCGTGGAAGCTGCTGGTCGTTCCTGCCCCACCAAGAGCGCCCTTGCCTTGACACAACACCACATTGGGCCACTTGCCGCGACTTACACTGCATTTTGGGTGCATCGCGACTGGCAGACAATTCGCTATATATCGCCCGCCAGCTACAAAGCACCGATCCTGGGCCATTGCGCTGTCGACACAGATCACAAAAATCAAGCAAACAACTCAGGTTGACTATTTCGTACACACCTCAAAACACCAAAATGGGGTCTGCACCGACGCTCAACCAGCAGCTGGCCCGTCCCTGGGTCGAGACGCCCTGCCTCTACTCGGCCGCTCTCTCCAAGACAGCAGGATGGTGAGTGCTGGCCAACGAATGATGAACAAGGGCGGCTCGGCAATGACCTAACAGCAAAAAAAAAACACAGCAACATCTACCTCAAGCTCGAGAACCACCAGCCGTCCGGCTCGTTCAAGTCCCGCGGCATCGGCAACCTCATGGTGCGCGCCGTCGCCAGAGCCCGCGACGAGTCGGGCGGCACGGCAGACGTGCACTTTTACTGCTCGTCGGGCGGCAACGCCGGCCTCGCGTGTGCCACGGCGGCACGCGACCTCGGCAGCCCGGCCACGATTGTCGTGCCCACCTCGACCTCGCCGTACATGATTGCCAAGCTGCAGAGCCTCTGCGACGATGTGCGCGTGCACGGCGCCAACTGGGCGGCCGCCGACGAGCACTTGCGCGAAGCGGTGATGGTGCCGAGCAAGGATGCGACGGGGGCACCCGTCGCAAGCCACGTCAAGCGCGTCTATGTGCCGCCCTTTGACCACCCCGACATCTGGGACGGCGCGGCCACGCTTGTCGAAGAGGTGGAGGCCCAGCTCGCGCCCTCGGGCGTGCACCCGGACGCATTCGTCTGCAGCGTCGGCGGCGGCGGCCTGCTGTGCGGCCTGATGCAAGGCATGGAGCGCGTGTACGGGCCCGAGGTGCCGACCAAGGTCCTGGCCGTCGAGACGGCGGGCGCCGACAGCTTCGCAGCATCGATCACGGCAGGCCAGCTGGTGACGCTGCCGCGCATCTCGTCGATTGCCACATCGCTGGGCTGCAGCCGCGTGGCCGAGCAGACGTACGCGTGGTATCGGAACCGGCCCAAGGCGGTGGTGCCGCTCGTGGTCACCGACGCCGAGGCCGTCGACGCGATTGTGCGCTTCCTGGACGACACGCGGCTGCTGGTTGAGCCGGCATGCGGCGCTGCGCTGGCGCCGCTGTACACACCCGCGGCCGCGGCGTCTTCGGCCACCGAGCCAGGCAAGAAGCCCACGAGTCTGCTGCGGCACCACCTCGGCGCGGGCATGTCGGATGTGGAGTGGGCCGAGCAAAAAATCGTCATGGTGGTGTGCGGCGGGTCCAACATCAGCCTCGACATCCTGGCAAGCTTCCGCGAGCGGTTTGGTGTGTAGAGTGGTTGTCTTTTTTGTTCGTTCTTGTTCTTGTTTTCGTTGTACATTTCCTCGATAATGTCGGTATGTCTTGGCGTTTCTTTGTACATTTCCTCGATAATGTCGGTATGTCTTGGCGTTTCTTTGATACTTTTGGACCTTTGTTGCGCAACTTGCTTGTCCTCTGCCACAGAATGCACCTAATATAAACGCCCCGATGGCGATTCGGAATGCTCTTTGCCATGCCTGCTATTCACTTCGTTTGTACGCTTTTTCGGTGTAACCCGCAGGTGCGTCGGCTGTCAGGTGTTTTCGGATCAGCTCGACCTCTCCAAAGTAGTTGACGCCGCCCTTTTGCTCGAACCCGAGACTCGTGAAGAGGCCAATGCTCGCCACGTTGCTCGCTTGGATCTTGACTACGAGCTGCTTGAGACGGGGCGCAGATGTTGTTGCTTCTGCTGCTTCTGCCGCTTCTGCCGCCGCCTCGGCGAGAATCGAGTCTCGCTTGCTCAGCAAGATGTAGTGCAAAAACGCCGCGACGGCCGAGCGGCCAAAGCCTTGTCGACGGTGCTCGAGCCGGGCAATCATCACATCGACCTCGCCGCTGAAGAGGGGGCGGCCGGCATCACCAGCCTTTATCTTGTCAGACTCGCCCTCTTCCTCGTCTTCCTCGTCTTCCTCGTCTTCCTCGTCTTCGTCGAAGGGCGTCAGGAAAAAGTTGATGTCGCCGACCATGCGGTCCGGCGCGTCGTCCACGCCAGCGACGATGCTGCCCCCGCTCCCGCTGGCCGGCTGGCACAGGATAAACGTCAACTTGTCGGCCGCCGCACGCCACGACGCCTGGTTCTCGTACTCCTCCTCGAGCGTCAGCCGGTCCGATGCTGTCGCCGCCCGAACGGCCTCGTCCTCCATCCAGTCGTGGTACGTCGGCACATGCCGGCGGTCGTACGGCACGAGCAGCACGCCGGGCGTAGATATGGCTGAGTGTGTAAGCAGGTGGACATCAACGTGAGCAAACTATGATGAACTTGCCAGTATTCTCGTTGACTTTCATGGCGAAGTCGTATGTCGTCGTTGTTTTCGTTGTGAGACGCACTTTCTCAGTGGGGTTGAATGTAGTGGACTTGGGTTTGGGAAGGAGCGTAGTACCGAGTAGAGTGGGGCAGCTCAGAAGGAGCGCCAGGGCGAGAAAGTCAAACAACAGTCATTGACAGCATTGTACTTTCATTGAAAGAGAAACTGAAAAAATATACATATATATATATAGTGTATCCAAGAGTATATTCCATCTCCATATGCCCATATGCCCTCATATCGTGTCCTTTATCGTACGCACCCGCTATAGTATGAAAATGCGCTATGCCCCGGTATATCTCATGCACCAAATCACAGCTCAATCCTCGACTGGCAGCGGGGGAAATAGGCCGCCGTCTTTGCTTTTCCCCGGCGGCTTCATGGGTAGACCATAGTCTCCATCCGCCCCCAGCTGCGCATATTCAAAGGACCGGCGCTCGTGGCCCACGCCCAGGATATCCAACACCTCGGCCGCCTTGGACGGCATGACCGGCTGCAGCAGGATGCCGACGACGCGCAGTGCCTCCGCCGTCAAGTAGACGGACTGGTCGAGGCGCGCGCGCAGTGCCTCGTTGCCGGAACCGGCCTCGCCAGCCGTCGGCGACGCCGCCAGCTGCTTGGCCACGCTCCACGGCTCCAGCTCCTGCAGGAACCTGTTCGTCTGGTAGACCACGTCCATGATGGCATGCAGCGCCTGCCGCGGGTCCAGTCGCTCCATGTGCCGTGCCGCAAGGCCGGCGACGTGCTGAACGGAGGCTATCTGGGCCTCCACTTGGGCGCTTCGGCCGTTGCTGCCTTCCAGCGACGATGGGCCCCGCACAACCGTGTCGCGCACGCTCCACCGTGTCGTCCGCGTAATGCGGCCCAGCAGATTGCCCAGGCCGCCCTGCAGGCCCTTCTTGTAGCGGTCGACAATGTGCTCGTTTCCGTAGTCGCCGTCGTCCTCGATGCCGCCGTCGTGCACGAGATAGTAGCGCATGGCATCCACGCCGAAGCGGTCCATGGCATAGAACGGGTTGACCACGTTGCCGACCGACTTGGACATCTTCTTGCGGCCCAGCGTCCAGTGCGCGTGGCTCAGGATGCGCCTGGGCAGCGGCAGATCGACGGCCAGCAGCAGCGCCGGCCAGTACACCGCGTGGAACCGCACAATGTCCTTGCCCATCACATGCACATCGGCCGGCCAGCCGCCGCCCTCGTGTCGCTGCCGCTGCTCGGGTGTGACAGATGCTGCTGCTTTTGCCCGCCCAGACGACGGCTTGGTGCGGCCGCTTCTTCTTCTTCCTCCTCTGCTGCTGCTGTTGTCGCTCTCGCTCTCCATCACCATGTTGGCCTGCACATTGCCGTCAATCACGACCGCCTCCGCCGACTCGGTGGCCTCGGCCTCGGCCTCCAGCTCGGCCTCGCGCTGCTCCTCGGGCGCCCACCGCTCGGGGTACCCAGCCTTGGTCATGTAGTTGACCAGGGCCTCCATCCACACGTAGATCGTTTGGCTCGGGTCCTCGGGCGCCGGCACGGCCCACGTGAGCCGGCTGGACGGCCGCGAAATGGATAGGTCTTCGAGATTGTGTGTCACCCAGTGCACCACCTCGTTCATGCGCGCCGCGGGCACCACAAAGTCGGGGTTCTCCGCATAGAACTGCAGCAGCCGGTCGCGCACCGCCGTCATCCGGAAATGGTAGTTCTGCTCCTCCGTCCACTCGACCGTCTTGCCCGTCTCCGTCGACACCATCTCGACCTTGCCCGTCGCCGGCGCGATGCGCTTCTCGACGAGGGCCTCTGGGTAGAACGTCTCGTCGCTCACGCAGTACCAGCCCTGGTGCCGCGACTGGTAGATGTAGCCTTTGCGCCGCAGGCGCCGCCAAAACGCGCGGGCGGCCGCAATGTGGTCGGCGTCCGTTGTGCGGATGAAGAAGTCGTTGTCGATGCTCGCCCTGCGTGCCAGGTCCGAGAACACGGATGCGTTCTCGTCGCAAAACTGCTTCGGAGGCACGCCGGCACGCGTCGCCGCCTGCTGCACTTTGAGCCCGTGCTCGTCGGTGCCCGTGCAGAGCAGTGCCTTCCGGCCGAGCAGCGTCTGCCACCGTTTGAGCACGTCGGCCAGCACCATGGTGTACAGGTGACCAACGTGCGGGTCGGCATTGACGTAGAAGATGGGCGTCGTGACGTAGTATGGCTTCGTTGTTGGTGACGTTGTTTCTGTTGCAGCGTGACGTCTCTGCAGCTGCCGACCAACTTGCCATTGCCGCGCAGAAAGCCTCTGCCGGCAAGGTCGGTGCAGACAGCCCAGCCCACGGGCCATTCTGAGACGGTCCATTGGGTGAACGCCGATTTGGTGTGTAGTGCGTTTGAATACCAAGTCAACGATCGTGAGCTGGAGAAGCCCCAGCAAAAGCTTCACCCGCCCTCATGAAACAGCTCCAATGCTCACAGGCTCAGTCACGGAGTCGTTGCCGGTGTCTTGTAGATATGGTGGTGCACGGATTGACGTTCGGTTTACGCAACGACAGTATATAAAACTGCGGTTTAGTCACGGGATTGCAGCTTCTTCATGCTCGACGAACGAGGAAAGAGCGATGCGAGTCTGGCAATACGACAAAGCAAGACCCGCCCGGACAGAACAACATCACGTGATGGATGAGAAGAGGTACCATATGACGGTATGGCTGTCACAGTCCACACCCCGTAACACAATATGACGCTGTTGGTAACGACTTCCTCATGTGGCGCCTGCTAGCGATAAGCCCAACGTGCGAGGAACCTTGCCGATAACTGTGGTTGACTAGGAAGGCGCGACTGCCTACCTGTCATAGCGGGCAATTGCCTAAATACATTGGTGGAGTCCACGACTTGCACTGTGGATCTCTGAACCTTCTTTTGCTTCCTACATACTTATATATATTTTCGAGCGCCGTCCGTCGAACAGCACAGACGACAACTCCTAGACCTTTCAATACCCGAAAACGACGGCAATTGTACTGCGACACTGATTCTCTCGCGATTCCGACTCGTCTGTCGTGTGATGCCTTTGGCATAACGCTTCACGACACGTGCCTTGTCGCGGCTCGCGCATCATCAAATAGTTTCAAAACGTTTCGAATTCTTTCTTTCTTGACGAGACCGTCTGGGAGACCAACACACTCCTACAGCGCGACGACGAGCGACAGAGCTCACGGGCCCATCGAGGACGGCCAAACCTCTACTCCCTACCACAGAATGGCCGCCGCCACCGCAGAAGAGCTCGAGGTCAAGAACTCGACCGAGAGCGCCCAGACCTTTATTGACTGGTTCTACACGTCAGTCAGCGACCGCAAGCCGCTCGCGTCCTTCTATGTCAACAACAACGCAAAATACGCGGCCGTCGGCGCCGCTGCCGACTTGAGCATCAACGGCATGGTGTGCGCAAAACCCGCCGACTTCGAGGCCCTGCTCGCACGACAAGCCGGCGCCCAAAATGCCAACGGCGCCGCCTCGACCAACGGCACCTCAGCGTCTCACCCCCACACCAACGCGTCGTCGTCGTCTTCGTCCTCTACACCCACATTCCGCGTCCGCTACGATGTCGACGGCTTCGACGTCCACGTGCTCAACCCGCAGTTCCGTCTCGCCTGTCCCGACTCGATCCTGCAGCGTATGACGCCAGGCTCGGCGGCCTACGAGACCACCACGCCCCAGCAGCTTAAGCAGCTGCAGCAGAAGATGGTCTCGCTGCTCGTCCAGGTGACGGGCCACGTTCAGTACGGCGCTGGCAAGGAGGCGCCGCGCGGCGCGTTCACAGAGGTGTTTGTGCTGGTGCCCAATTGGGACGCCATCGCCAGTGGCCCGCGAACGCCACGAGGCCTGCGCAACTACCTTATCCTCAGTCAGAATTTCCGCGCCTTATAATGCATCGGGGCGGCATAGGGCGAGGGGGTTGTTTCACCGCTGGTGAACGAAAAGTTACTGGCGTTTTTTTATATCAATTTTCATCAGCTTTTTATGACATATGATCCATCTTATATTTCTCTATTTTAATGCGCATGAAATCGCTGATTGGAAGGAACAAGATGACATAAAAAATGTCTCAAAAGTAAAGCGCTTTGTATTACAATATTCTGGACGAACACGGAGTTAGCCCTGCGGCGGGCTGTTAGGATAGCAACTTAATTAACGAACAACCACACAAACAACGAATAATGCAGAGAAACATGACGTAGAGCGACAATTCGTATTCATCCGTGACAAAATGTGAACAAAGCTACTCTCAAACGACCTGTAGAATCACCTCGGTGCCGCGTTTCACTGCGCCAGCTGCTGCTTGCGGTACTGCCAGTAACCCGCACGGATGGGGTCCCACTTCTCGGCCAGCCGCTGCAGAAACACACCGGCCTGCGCCTTGTCGCCCTTTTCTTCGTGCACGGCCGCCAGCATGTCCATGGCATGCGTGCTGTTGACAGTCTCTTCGCTGCCGTCGCTACCTATGCCACTGACGAACAGCTGCGCAAACTCCTCCATCGACGCCAGCGGGCGCCCGCCCTTGGTCAGCACGCCGCGCAAGTAGTTCCACGGGCTCTCGTTTTGCGGCGCCCGGAGTATCTGCTCCTGCGCATAGGCGATCTCGCGGTCCACAATCGCCGCCGGCACCTCCGGGTCGTGGCTGATATTGAGCTCGCCCAGTGCCGCCTCGAGGCTGGCCGGCTTGCCGTCGTCCTGGCCCTTGTCTTTGTCGGTCTGGCTGCGGTTGCTGCTGTGGTTGGGGTCCGAGAACACAAGGAAGAAGCGGTGCGACCACGCCGAGTTGTTGCGCACATCCTGGCGGATGAATGCCTCCATGGACTTGCGCTCGTCGTCCACCCAGTACCCCAGCTTGCGCACCAGGTACTGCCGGTAGGACCACACGTGGTAGTTCTTGGTGTCCTCGCTCAGAATCGTCGCCAGAAACGCCATCTCGCTGCGCGCAAACGCCGTCACCGCCTCCGGCGAGCTCGCAATCTGCGGGTAGTAGTGTTCCGCCAGCAGGAACCGGTGGTGCCAGATCTGGTAGTTCTTGAGGTTCTCGAGCGCCACTTCGTTGAGCCACTCTATCTCTGCCTGCACCGGCAGCTGCAGCGCGTTGACAATCGAGAACCGGTACAGCCACACCGTGTAGTGCGCCGGGTTCAGCGAGATGACGTGCTCCGTCAACCGCAGGCAGCGCGCCGAGTATTCGGGCTTGGCCATCACCGCCCGCAGGTACGAGATGGCCTCGGCGTACGCTTCCGGGTACGCAATCGCGGCCAGCGCGCCCTCCGGCTCGTCCAGCGCAATTGGCACCACATCGTCCCAGTCCGGGTCCTGGGCATACGCCCCACCCGTGCGCTGTCCGTACAGCTCCATGCGCAACGCGGCAATGTCAGCACGTCTCTGTCGTTCGACCTGGACGTCGTCTGGTGTCACCTGCACGGCGTCGTCGTCGCGCTGTGCCAAAAATGCGTGGTGGGTAACCTCGAGGGCTGTCAGGCGCACACGCTTCTCGGTCCGCTGGCGGAATTCGTCAAGGGAATAGTCGCCGATGGGGCGTCCGGATTTGTCGCGGCCCCACGGAGAGGGTGACGAGGCGGAGGGAGGAGGGAGTGTGCGAAGAGGAAGGCTAGCCTCGTTCACGTGGCGCCACAGCTCCTTCTGAGCCTTGTTCGACAGGCCGCTGCGGCCGTTGTTCCGTGCTATGGTGCTCAGGAGCTTTGCACTGGCCCACGCTGTCCGGTCGGCAGAAGAAAGGGCACTGATGCCAGCAGTGTCGGCGACACGAGCGTAGGGCCGTCCTTGGTAGTAGCGATCGTGGCTACGTTCGTCGACAGTCTGTGGCGGTTGTGGCACGGCTGACTTTGTCTGTGCAGGAGAAGGAGAAGAAGAAGAAGCTGGACTGGTCAGCTAGGACTTGTCCAGACGAAAGAGAGGACAAAACGAGAAACACAAAAGTGAGCGAAAGACACAGGGTTATATAGCCCCAAGGTACAGCTGTCTTACCGTCGGTTTCCTTGGCCTTGGGTACGGCCTTGCCCTTCGGTGGCATTGTATGCCCAGGTCGCCCTCGTAACGTCTCTTTGTTTGTCCGGGCCGACGGCGGAGGTGCGTTGGGATGTTTCGAGAAGTGATGTAAAATTATGGTAGTGGTTGCCGCTGAAGTCGTTCCGGTGGGGTTGGTGAGAAAGGGTTCAGAAGTGCTTGGTGCAAGACCGCTTGGGAAGTCGCAGCCCCACTATTTTTGACGTATCTGCAGCGTAAATGGCAGGCGCCACTCAACCAGCTCCAACCGCCTCCCATTCAAAGAAGGAACAATGCTTGTAAGTGCACCAACTACTTTCCTGATTCAGTGTCCTTACCGACACACAATACGAAGATCCCTTGGAAGGAGCAAGGCAAGGGACACTCTTTCCGTTCCTGGATACTCTGGCACAAAGCAGATAGTACAAGTATTACGTATATTATTTATTTTATGTCTTCAGATGTGGTTTACCGTAAGGTGAAGCTTCTAGAGAGTCGTCTCGGACACTGATTAATGTTCCCACTCCAGCCGCCGGCACCGCTCCAACCCGTATTCCCATGCCTCTATTTTCCTCCCAAAATTATTTTGTCCCAGTTCACTATTCAGTGCCCTTCTTTCCTTGTCCTTCTCTACCACGCTCCCACAATAAATATAACGCCTTGTTATCTGTAATGTCAATAGGATAAAAAAAACCATCATCGAGACGAAAGTAACCAAAAGTAGAATAGAGCAGTGGATTTCCAGAGCCCAGTGAACTTAGACAGACGGGGGTGGGAGAGGAGGGACAGAGATCGAGCAGCTGCAGTCAAGACTACATACGCCAGAACTTCCAGCCCTCACGCTCGCCGCCGCCGCCCTCGACACCCACTAAGCGCTCAACGCCGTCGTTACCCTCGGCGTTGAGGAACTTTTCAACATCAATCTCCATGCCGCCGTCCTCGTCCTCGTCCATGCCGTTGCGCAGAATCGCTGGCCACAGCACGCCGACACCATCGCCGCCCAGGGTCGTCACAAACTGCTGGTAGCCCTCTTTGGCCAGCTGCTGCTCGAGCTTGAGGACGCGCGCCTTGGGCGTGCCGGGCTTCATCAGCGTGATCGAGCACCCTCCACCGCCGGCGCCGGTCAGCTTCGTCCAGCCAATGCCCTCGTGGTCGACGAGCTCGCGGACACGCTCAAGCCGGGGGTGCGACACGTTCAGGGCGCACAGCAGGCCGTGGTTGACGGCCATCAGCTGGCCAATCTTGCTCAGCTGATCCGGCTCCTCCTCGTCTTCGTCGTCCTTGGCTGGCGCCACGCTCTTCACGGCCAGGGCGCCGTTCTGGCCAGCGTCGCTGTCGCTGTCACCAGTGTCCGCATCCGTGTCGGCATCCTTGCCCTCGATCGCGGCAATGGCGCTCCGCGAAACAGCGTCTATGGCGTTGAGAATGTTGCCGACGACAACAGGCTGTTGTCGCTTAAGCCGAGCCACCTTAGCAACCTCGAACTTTGTGGACTTGGCCTGTTTTGTGTCGACAAGCAGCAGGGGCAGCTCGGGGAAGCTCCAGAGCGGCTTGACAGACGGGGGCTTGTTGTAGTCGACGCGCTGAAAAACGACGGCCTTGCCCTGCGTCGAGACAGTGTTGTCGACACCCGAGGGGTTGCCGTGAATGCACATCTCCGCAACAAAGGCCCAGCGGTTGATGCGCTCGATCTGTAGCCTGGCCTCGTCCGCTGGCTGGTCCGGGTGCGGGCCAGAAAGTGTCCGCAGCTGTAGTAAGAGAGCGGTGGCCATGCAGACGGCAATAGAGCCGCTGCTGCCGAGGCCGGCGCCAATGGGAATGGTTGACCGCAGCGTGTAGACGCAGCCAGGGAATTTTTGAGAGCCGAGGGACAGGAAGAGGTAGAGGAAGGAAAGGGCAGAGGCCTGGTGGACCTTGCGTTCGTGTTCGGACTTGGACAGCGACACATTGGCGAGGTGTGGCTGGATGGCGTCGAGTAGGTCATTGTCCAGACTGGTGACCAGGTCGTAGTAGAACTTCTTCTTGCCGGGCTTGGAGAAGATTTCCCATGGCAGCTCGTCGATGTTCCAGGAGTGGGACATGTCGATGTCCGGGAAACGGAGCGTCACGCTGCGCTTCGACTTGGAGAGGGTGGTCACGAGGAGGTAGGAGCGCAGAGATATAGCCGCAGCTACAGCAGCCTGGTCGTCCTGGTCAGTTATGATTTCATCAAAAAAATAGTCCGACAAAAAAAGACACCGGGAAAATCACCTTGCCATGCACGACGGCATGTTCGCCAAAGACAATGACCTTGCCCGGGGCCGAGACCATAAAGGCCGGCATCATGGGGCTGGACGCCTTACGGTTCATCTTGTAGCGTGCCTGCAGCTGTAAATTGGCTGCGTCTGCTTGTGCTGCGGCAGCGGCGACCTCGTCATTGGCGGTCATGGCGATGCGAAGACGGTCGACGTCTCGACTGAGCCCATGGACGCCGCTGGTCATCCCTTTTTGTTTCTTTTTTAGGCCGTTCTTTCGGTTTCAGTGGAGCGCGCCAGGGCGCACCGGCGGCAGTCACGAGGTCAAAAGTTTTAGGGGCAAACTCAGCGCGGCAGCGAAACGCGCCAGCGGAGAGTTCCAGCTCGCCAACGGGGATAAAGACTAAAGCGGCGTGTCGATCGCGCCCAATTGACCGGCTAGAGGTACATGTAAGGGGCGATTGACGAGGAACAATCGCTCCTAAGTGAAACGAAGCGTCGAGGAGGCGCTGATAATGCAGCCGGACAGGTGTGGGTGGCCGAACGGAGTAATACTCGACAACAAAGTTGGACCTGGGATCCAGAAAATTGTTGGGGAAGCTGCGTATTGTTCAGCTGCAGGTCGCCCCGATGTTCAGGGGAGGGTTGCCGTGGTGCATGTGCCTTGTTGGCAACAGATTATTGAAGAGGAAGATGGAGGAAGTGAGTTTTGGTCGAGAGTATGGGGAAGGCGTTGCGGTAGAGAAAAAGAAAATAGAGAGTGGGAAGTAGGAAAGTGATAGGGAAATAAGATAAGGGGCAAGAGCAGTGGTCAAGCTGCGGAAGGAACACGGGAGTGGAAACTTCAAATGGAAGCCACAAACGACGGTCAGGGGCGGAGAGAAAACATAGCTCTTTTGGGTGCGGTCTACGAAGTAGTAATGACGTGCCACTTCCCCTGGAGACGTTGTTTACTACCCGGAGGTGGGAAAGGGGATGCACGGCTGCTCTTTCCCCAACAATTGCTTCGACTCGATAGGCCTTTCCCGTTGCATCTTCTCTTGTCCTGTCCCTTACAATTGCTCCTGCCGTCCCGCACCCGATTAATTCATCTGCCTGGTTGTCAGTCGCATTCGTTGTTTCCCATTGGCGGCCATAAATCGCGCCCGGCAGGGGAACGCTCAAAAAGGGAAGGGGCATGCAGTGTCAGCCCAGTTCAGCTGGCGTTCGCAGACCCATTCGGCTATGTGCCGTCCTCCGTGCAACTGGCCTGTTCGCTGGCGCCCCGTAGTTGTCATGCCCTGCACTATTAGTCTATTACGACACAAGCCTGGCAGTTGCGCTCCACTGCGCGTCCCGCCTACGGTCCAGCTTGCTGGTAAACCTTCAAGATCAGCCATTGCCACGAGATCTGGTCTTCTGAGCGGCTTGGCAACTTGGGACGAGAACGGAACACAGCATGACCTGCACACCACAACGGTACGGCAGCATAAGGCTGTGGCGCTATACAATATTCGCGACGTGAGACCAAGACAGCGGAGTATGTGCGTGACACAACGCCCTGCGATGCCGGAGTTGCTCAAAAGATACGGTCTTGACGCCGTCCAAATCTCCATGGACTGAATGAGGCTGCTCTCCAGTTACTTATCCGGTGGCTTAGGTACAGTACCCGATAGCCACCGCCTGACAGTTGAGAGACAGGCGGAATCCCGGCCCAGACAGGACGGAAACATTGTGGAGCATCTGCTCACTTAATAACGGACGAAAAGGACTGCGATTCAATTTTCACTTCATGCCATGGGCTCTAATACGGCCTAATCGCGGGCTTCACTTTCTGGGCGTATCCTTTTCCTCGATGAAGATCATGAGCGCGTCATGCCCCTCTTTACAATTGTAGAGACGGCATTGCTAGACAGCCCTGTGATTGGTGTTACGCACATATACGTTACAGCAGGCAAAAAGGCAGAGTTTGAAAAGGCATTTAACGCCACCAGGGCTCCATTGAGGCGTACACGGCGCCGAACACGGTGCGTGGTGCGTGGCGGGTACACAAGGCAAAGCACAATGCTCCGGGCGCGGACAAAGAGGAGTATGCGCCGGTGGATGGAGGGAAGAGCCGAGAGGAGCACTTTGCGATTGTCAACACAGACATTGGTCCCAGGTTGGCGGCGTTTACGAGACTGCTCGACGGCCAGGTGTCACACCACTACCGACGGCTGTTGTAGATGGCGGTCGGTATTCAGATAAGACAATACATCTCAAATGCTGGCCCCAGCCGAATTGTTGACTTTCATGTCATCCGTGCTATGCTGTTCGTGTTGGCTGTTGTCGTCATCGCCAATGATCACTTGTTGCTTCTGCAAGGCGCATTGAAAGGTCAACAGAGACAACTGCATTGGATGCAATGAAGCCTTTTCCCCCAATATTGGAAAACAAAAAAAACGCCATCTTGATGCTGGCAGTCAATGACTGCCAGCCACCAGGTGATCCCTAGATTCCCATTCCCTTGTTGTTCTGTTTCGCTTTTCGCTTCACTTTTCGCTTCACTTTTCGCTTCACTGTCAGACAAGGAGGCCAACAATGGCTGTTTTGAAATTTTTTGAATTCCTTTTCGTTTTCTTCTGGTTGCTCTAGTACAACAGGTAAAAGTGTGTATTTTCCCCAAAATTGCCCTAGTCTCGCGCGCGCCGTGCGGGACAACCATTTATGCCGACTTCTTGTTCTTCTTGCTGACCTCGGTGCAGGTCAGGTCTATGCGGTTGGTTAGCAGTTGTTCGTTGTTCATCCCCGGTCATGGTATGCTTGTTCCTTGTTGTTCCTTGTCGAGGCAAACGTACTAGGAGGCAGGCTCTGCTTCAGCTTGTCGGCCTTGTCAGAGTCCTTGAGAACCAGGGTGTACAGGTTGCGCCGGCACCGGACCTTGAACTTGGTCAGGCTGGTCTTCTTGGACTTCTTGATCCGGGCGTCTGCAGTTGGTGTTAGATACGAGTCTATTCCAGTCGTTTGTTCGTCGTTTCATCGTTCCGTCTCACGCCGGTCGTCGCCATCAGCGCCGTGACGTCGTTCTCTGAGCGGGTATTGCCGTAGGCTACTCACCGGACGCATCCTCACGCCGGCAGATCTCGATGAACTGGTGAAAAGAAACAAGGTCAGCATTTGGACAGCACTTTGCGTCGTATCCGCCCCATTTGGGTCTCCTTGCTGGGGTTCGCTCCAGAGCTACACACCTGCTTGATGTCTCCAACTTCGCGCGGCATTTTGGCTGATTTTTCGGGGCGTTGATGGTGGATTGAAAAGGGTTTGTTGAGGCGTTGAATGGTGTGTTGGTGATGTTCAAACTTGGGTCGATTCGCCGTGGGGCTGCGAAGCAAAATGGCACACTTTTTTTTGCCCTGGTCTAGTCGGGGTCCCGTCTTCCCTAATTTTTTCACTCTTTTCGCAGGCTCCACCTGTATTTTTTTCGACGAATGTAATTTGTGTGGGCTAAACACGTGAGTAGCTGTGCACGGACTGTGATTATATAAGCCATCCAACCGACGCTGGCTTGTAGTGAGGACTTACTCAGAAGCGCTAACAACGGTTAAGTGGCTGCCTTAGAGCCAAAACAGGGAGACAACGACATCAAACCAGGTGGCAAAAGACAAGTGCCACGTTTTGGATCGGGAGTGTCAGTCGCATATAAGTTGCTTGTGAGTGTACGTCGCACTGGTTCAAATCAGGCGAGCATCTACGGTTTACACACTGCACTTGAGGTCCTCAGCCTCAGCCTCAGCCGTCTCAAATCAACAAATTTCAGTGGATTATATCAGATAAACCATGACTGCATTAGACAAGGCCTTACGGTCCAAGGTACGTCGTGTTTACAAACATGTCTCGTAAATATTGCGATTTCCCCAGCTGACGTACAATAGAATGCCGTTTTGGGTAAGTTGCGATTCCGCACTTTCGACCTTTGTCATCGGCGCTGACATGAGATTTAGCATTCTCTGGGCTCGTGACCGGTGTCGCGATCTGGGCCATCTGGGGCGGCGACATGTTCCCGGCGACAGAAGACCCTAAAGGCGCTCCAGAGACGTGGACGCGAGAGGAACTGCGGCGGTGGCTGGCGGCGGTAGGTGCTCAAGTGCAAGCCGTGGTGCTCAGCTTTGTGCCGGCCGGCGAGAAGCACGCACACGCACAGTAGACGGGCTAACCTAACACTCATGTTCTTTGTGCTAGAGAAACCTGCGCCCGCAACAAGGCGACACGGACGAACAGCTGCTAGAACGAGTCAAAGCCAACATGCGCAGTCCGAGAAATTGAGATTTATGCGACAACAAAACGGGCGGCGGTCGGAAACCTGAGGGGTATGTGTTATGACTTTCTTTTCCTCCTTGTACACGTAAATAGCTTTCATAGTTCATTCGTCTTATTGCGATACCATTTTATTTCAAGACGAACAAATCAAGAAACAATAACAATACTTCATCCTCGTGGTGAGGGTCTTTGGAGTGTGTCATGTCTAATATGCATTTATCCGATTTCTATTTACAGTTGTCGACGCGCTGAGTTCGACAGTTGTGCCCCTGCGTCGCAAATGATCCCCGACGGTGTCCCTTATTATGCATATAACGAGGTATTCCGCCATGCTCCACCACAGAGCTCTGGTGCCTGAAAGAAGGAGGCCAGTTTGCAAACGGACAGGTCGCCCCTGCCCTGCTTGTCGCCATTGAAGCCCGGCCCGCCGCCTTGCGTCCAACATTCACTCGACCCTCCCTTTGAGACTCGCTCGCAGACGCCAGACGAGACCCCGAGGAGACACACTGCGGCCCCTCCGAGACGCCCCACGGTTAATGCTTTTCGTTTTCTGCTTTTGTTTCCGTTTCTGCTTCTATTTCTGTTTCTGCTTTCATCTGTCCCTCCTTTTTGTCAGCACCATCGCCAGAGCTCCGGAAGCTCCGATCGCAACTGACTTCCTCTCCCTCCCTCCTTTGCCATCGCCATCGTCAACGCCGCCATCATGCTGGGTCTCCTCCAGGTACGTCGCCGTCGCCGTCGCTGTCGGCGTTGCCGCGGCTTCCGTCGCCGGCCTCCCGCTAACTTGCCCTCCCTGTCTCACAGCGCCTCGCCCGGTTCCTCGACCGCCCGGCCTTCCCTTGGAAGCGCCTGATTATGGGCTTCTCTCTCGCGCAGTACTTCCTCGAAGGCTTCCTCTCGCTCCGCCAGTACCAGGTTCTCAAGGCCACCAAGGCGCCCAAGGTGCTCCAGCACGAGGTCTCGCAAGAGGTCTTTGACAAGAGCCAGGCGTACGGCCGCGCCAAGGCCAAGTTCGAGCTCGTCAACGGCATCTGGAACCAGCTGCAGAACTTTGCCTTTTTCCAGTTCGACCTGCTGCCCAAGCTGTGGGCGTGGTCGGGCCACGTGCTGCTCCGGTTTGCGCCCGCGCGCTTCTCGGGCGAAATCGCCCAGTCCATCGTCTTTGTCCTCACTACGATTCTGCTCAACCAGCTGCTGTCGCTGCCCGGCTCCGTCTACCACACGTTTGTGCTCGAGGCCAAGTTCGGCTTCAACAAACAGACGCCCAAGGTTTTCGTCACGGACATCCTCAAGACGCAGCTGCTCACGTTCACGCTCGTCCCGCCTATCCTGGCCGCCTTCTCGTCGATCATCCGCCGCACCGGCGACCAGTTCTTCTACTACGTCTGGCTGTTCGGCGCCGGCCTGCAGGTCTTTATGATTTCCATCTACCCGATCGCCATCCTGCCGCTGTTCAACAAGCTGTCGCCGCTCGAGGAGGGCCCGCTCAAGGCGGACGTCGAGGACCTGGCCAAGAAGCTCACGTTCCCGCTGCACGAGCTCTACGTGATTGACGGCAGCCGCCGCAGCGCCCACAGCAACGCCTACTTCTTCGGCCTGCCGTGGAAGAAGCACATTGTGATTTACGACACGCTGATTGAGAAGAGCGAGACCGAGGAGGTGGTGGCCGTGCTGGCGCACGAGCTCGGCCACTGGAGCCTGGGCCACACGACGCGGCTGTTTGCCATCTCGCAGGCGCACTTCTTCTACATCTTTGCGCTCTTCTCCGTCTTCATCAACAACAAGAGCCTGTACGCCGACTTTGGCTTCACGCAGCGGCCCATCATCATTGGCTTCCTGCTGTTCTCGGACGCGCTCGCGCCCATGGACATGGTCATCAAGCTGCTGATGAACATCCTGAGCCGCCGCTACGAGTTCCAGGCGGACAACTTTGCGCGCGGCCTCGGCTTCGAGGACGCCCTGGCCCGCTCGCTGATCCGGCTGCAGATCCAGAACCTCAGCACCATGGACGCGGACTGGCTGTTTGCCAACTACCACTTCTCGCACCCCATCCTGTCGGAGCGTCTCAAGGCCCTGGACTGGCAGCCGACCGAGAAGATTGAGGTCAAGGAGCCTCAGGAAACGAAGGAGTCGAAGGAGACTCAGGGGTTGAAGGAGGACGGGGCTGTCGCCACGGGCCGTGATGAGCTGTAGTTCCGTGAGGGATGGAAACTCTTTCCAGCCATGGATATGGCCGTTATTTGCGTGAGAGTGGAAAGACAATCTAGACTATGAGAAGTCAAACTACACCACAAAGGAAGCTCTGTTGAAGGAACAGTGTTGTAAAATAAAGAAACAGCTATTGGTACAGAAAAGGTTTAGAAATGATTTACGCTGTAATTACGGAGTGCGTCGCACCCAACGTGAGAACACTGCCTGTGCCAACCAACTTACAGCGAGAAACCACTAAGAAATGCCCCTAAATGCCCCTAAACAAGAGTCGCCAACAGTTGACAACTAGGTGTCCACTTTTCCAGTTGTAGCCAATCACAGCAGCACAATGGCAACATCCCATCGACGGTCCTCCGAGCGAAAAATCTTGAACCTCACTTTCTGCCATTGGAGAGCTCGTTCGACAAACGCACACAAGCGACCACAGCCACGACGACCCCGGAGGCCCTCCAACCCAGGCAGACCCTCTCAATTTCCACATCTTTTCGTGCCTCGACTCACACTCGTCTCGACTCCCTGGCCGTCCCCCGTCTCACAACATGTTCGCCGCACGGCCAACAATCGGCGCCGCGGCTGCGCGCACCGTCGCCGCGGCCGTCAGAGCTGCACCAGCTCAGACTCGGTACGATTTTTGTCCATAGCACCTACTTTTCTTTTTTCGTTTTCTTTTTTTCTCTTTTAAACTAGCCTTTCTAACAGCCCAGCTCCTTCTCCATTCTACCTCGCCTGCGGCCAACATCTTTGGCCACCTCCACTACCTCGGCCGTCGCCTTCCGCTCGCCCATTCTCTCCCAGATCACAGCTGCCGCCCCCGCGCCATTATTGGCATCAGACGCATCCGCCGCCGCCGACCTCGTCAGCCCGTCCTCCATCTCCCGCCACCCGGCCCTCGCCGGCTTCGCCAACCAGATCCGCTGCGGCCCGCGCCCGACGATGGCCTTTGCCACGCGCCTGATCCAGAAGCGTCGCCACGGCTTCCTGAGCCGCATACGCACCAAGTCTGGCCGCAAAACGCTGGCACGGCGGCGGACCAAAGGCCGCAAGCGGCTGGCATACTAGACGGGAGGCGTGGGACAAGGACGACGACCGTGTATGACTACAAGACGGACGAGGAGAGAATGACGAGGCATAAGTCACGTCGTTACATAGCAAATGAATGCAGCGTCCAATATTTACTGTATAAAATATAAACGAATATAAACAAATATCCATCTCCATGCTTCCTTCCTCCTTGGTCATGTCACATGTTCGTTTGAGCTTTTATTGGGGCAAAAAGACCTGTCACGGACCTATGCCTACGGCCCTGTCAGCCCACTCGTACAGGTCAGCGTGTCCGTGTAGCACGCCGTATGCAGCTGGTCGCTCGCCTCACCCAGCCAGATCGTGTACCGTTCCGTGCTCGGCAGGCCGGGCAGCACCCAGTTCTGCTGCACGAGGTCCCAGACACTCAGGTCCTTGCGCGTCAGCTGCAGGCTCACTGTGCCTGAGCCGCCGGGCGCCAGTGTGTCTGTCTTGGCAAAGTCGCGGAGCTGCACCACGGGCGTGTCGTACGAGCTGCTGTCTGGGAACTGGATATAGGCTTGCACCACCGCGCGGCCCGAAGCACGTTTGCCCGCGTTGCCCACTGTCACAG
The DNA here is from genome assembly GCA_021398005.1 of Sporothrix luriei. Lineage (NCBI taxonomy): Eukaryota > Fungi > Ascomycota > Sordariomycetes > Ophiostomatales > Ophiostomataceae > Sporothrix > Sporothrix luriei. Next base: position 25,956 of record WNLO01000137.1, on the reverse strand, counting down.
ACAGCTTATACGCCACCTCAAATAGGGCCGGGTTGCCGCCTTGTGCGCCGCCAGCCGCGGGGCCTTTCTTCTGCGTCGTCGAGTAGCCTGCCGGGTAAGGGTACGTCGACGTGGCCGAGGCCGCAATGTCGGCTTGCGCATCGGACAGACTCACCCACGAGTATAGGTAACGCCAGATGGTGGAGAAGCCGGCTGGCATAGTCGCCTCCGATGCCGGCGGGATGGCAGACGAGTACGACGGCGTGGGGAGCTTGGACGGCCGTGCGGCCGGCAGCGTAGAGGTCAGGGCCGTGCCGACAGAAATGGCCGCGTTGCTCATCGAGAAGTCGGTGTAGCTGAGGCCGTGGCCAAAGGCAAAGCGGGGCGCAATGTTGTTTTTCATGAGGTAGCGGTAGTCAATGTACAGTCCCTCGGAGTACGTATCCTGGATCTGACCAAGCGCAAAGCCCCGGATGCCCAGGCTGGACGGATAGTCGCTCTCTTTCTTCGGGATCGAGTAAGGCAGATGGCCACTCGGAGTCACGGTGCCGTACAGAACATCGGCCAGCGATTCGCCCGCCTCTTGGCCTGGAAGGTGAGCCACAAGCACAGACTTGACAGACGGGAGGTCGATCCATGCGTCCATAACGATCGGCCCCACGGTGTGCACAACGACAATCACGTTGTCGTATGCTTTTGCCACAGACTGAACAAGCGCATCACCACCATGCCATGCTGACAAACCCGCCGAGTCGCGGTCGCCGTGGTTGCCCTCGACCGTGTACTGGTTCTCGCCCGAATCAGAGCTGATGAAAACTACAGCGACTTCGTCACCGCTTTGCGACGGAGGGAAAAACCAAGGCCAGCTGTCGTAGTTGTGATATGTGACACCGCCAGTGCTGCGGTTTTTCAGTGCTGTGATCGGGTCGTCAAAGTACGGGTAGTTGGCTGTCCCGGAACCCCAGCCCATGCCCAGCGTGCCTGTATCGCACGAGCGGTCGCCGCATGCGTTGGGACCGGAAGGATTGACGGCAGCATCGGTGCCAAACACGACCAGCGGGCGTGAAAGGCCCAACGGTAAAAATGATCCCGTGTTTTGCAGCAGTGTAATGGCATCGGTGGCCACTTGCCGCGCAACGGTCGCATGGTCACCCTGGACGTCGACAAACTGGTTCACAACACCGCTGGGCGAGAAGAGAGCGCCGGGGTACAAGAGACCCGTGGCTGCATCGGTGTTCGAGGAGAAGTTGGGCGGCGGGTAGTCCTTATCCTGGCCCATTTGATACCATGCCGCCGCGACACGGGTTGCCATGTCGTTGAGTCGGTCCATGGGTACCGACCCGTTCAGTGCGGCTCTCGTAAGGTCGTACATGAAGTAGCTCGTGCCAAACAGAGGGATCATCTCATCGCCGGGCATGCCCATGTCAAGGCCAGCCAACGCGGACGCCACACCAGACATTTGACCGAGCCTACAGTGTGAGCTGGACCGTGACAGCAAAATCGGAGCAGGCGACGTGACTTACCAGTCTGACATGACGAATCCTTGGAACCCAAGTTCATCCTTCAAGAGGTTGTTGAGAAGGTAGCTGTTTTGCGAGCATGCTGAGCCGTTGACGCCGTTATAAGCGGCCATAATCGAGCCAGCACCAGCACGAACGGACTCTGCAAATGGCCACAGGTACAATTCGTGAAGTGTTCGGTCGTCTACGCAGATGTGTCAGTTTGTGTGCTGTCCACAGTCGCCCATGCGTCAAGTTCGCTCGAGTACGCACCAACATTCGAGCTGTAGCCGGGCATGATGACATTATACATGCGATACATTTCTTGTTCGTAAGCGATCAAATGCTTGACCGTCGCAACGACGCCTTGCGACTGCACACCTTGGACCGTCAACGCGCCTCCCACGGCTTGAAGCACGGGATCGGCGCCGAAGGACTCCCAGTTGCGCCCTCCGCGTGGCTTGCGGCCGAGCGGCCCGATGGTCGGTCCGAGGTAAACATTGACGCCCTTGCCCCGGAACTCTTCGCCGATAGCTCGGGCGCGGGCCAAGATCAGATCCTTGTCCCACGTCGCGCCCGTCGTGATACCGGCCGGGAACGCAGTGACATGATCGGTTGAACGAACGCCCAGAGCACTGTCCTGAAGACACAGCTGTGGGAAGCCGACGCGGAGAGCACTTCCTGTGTTTCCGACGCAAGGGCTGTGGACATGGGGTTAGTATCGATGAGCATCACGAGCCAACTCGTATTCGTGTAACACAGATCCTGTCACTCACCCTAAAGGTCATGTTAGCCATCAACTCCCAGCGAAGAACGTACGGCAAATAAACAGAAAATAGAAAATAGGTATGAGCCCATCTCAAGCTCACCCATAAAGAAACCCGTGCCGGCAGTAATATTCGTTTTCTCAGCCAGGGTCATGGAGGACACAAGGGCCTCGGCCTTCTCGTATGCACTTGTCCAGTCGGACGTCCACCCGCCTTGTGGAGAAGGGTAGTAAGGTGCGGCAACATATTCGGCCGGCACGGAGTCGCGCCGGTGCACGGTAGCTCCGGACGCTGTGCGAGCCCAGACCGCAGTGGCCGCTAGGGCAAGATGGGCGGAATTCACCATCTCGATACGGCTTAATCAATATTTTGGCGTTCGGCAGCTGCGGTGTGGTCGAGGCTGATATTCCCATATCTCAATTAGAAACCACAAGCGAATCGGGCTGAAAATGGCATATATACGTACAAAATATCTGCCAGAGCGTGGCACGCGTCACTAGTATGCATTCAGGGGCAGGGTCGCGCACCCGGGTCCCAGCTTGCTTTTGAAGTGATCACAGTCGTAAGTGTTCAGTCCATGTTCAGAAAATAGACTGAGAAAATACACCCGGAAAAGAGTGTTGCACGCGGGGCGGTACCGAGACTATTTAAGCCTCCCATCCTGTCTTTGTGTCTTTCGCATGTTGATATCTACCGTCTTTTGCGCGGGAGGAGATGAAGATCCCCATCCAAAGAGGAAATGAGGACCGCGTGGACACCAACGAATGGCAGTCGACTATGCAACCTCAGTGGCGTCTAAGACATTGCCAACCATTGGCGCAATCTTCTCGGCTGCAAGGCACCAGACTAGGTTCTGGGGAGATCAGAAGACAAAAGTCTGAAAAGAAGCGCCGATAGGCCGCCGCGATTGTAAGTGGCTTAAACTTAATTATCCTCGGAGATACTACGCCATGCGACATGAGAGTTCCGTACTTACTGTCAAGTACGTCCAGGTGGAAAAAAGCAACGCCAATGCAACTCACATTTCGTAACGCTCTGGCTCCCTAATGCGAGAGGAAGACAGGGCAGCCGATCGGGAAAGGAGCAGAAGCTGGGCAGATCTGGGGTCCAGGTGCCGCTTTGGGGCCGCGATTGACCTGACATGACGTCTGCGAGGTGCCATCTCTGCTGGAGTGGCATCCTGATCTGGCGATACAACGGTATATCACAGGCGGTAATGGATCAGATAGGGCAATTGACCCGCGCCTAGCCCAGCGAAACGGCAACTAGCAGTATCTGCCAGTTTTCCCCATTTCGACGTCGCCCGGCACTGTCTTTGTGGGGACGGTGGTCTCTCTTTACGTCTTGTGGCATCCCAGCTATGCATTTCTCGACTCGTTGGACGTTGTCCAAAACATGTGCTTTCTTGGTTTTTTTTTTTGCCAGACATTCAGCACTTTTGCGAAGATTGACAGTTTCGCGGATGACATCGAATATCCGGGCTGAAGCTGTTGGCCAGCGTGAAGCAAAATCGATGTTGATCAAGGTTTTCGTCACTTTGGGCGTCCAATTTTACGTCAAGCAGCGGGGGGTGGGTCGACGGAGAAATCCGACATGGCATCGGCCGGTTCTCCCTGCAAGGCGATCCGCAAGGTTCCAATGCGGGGGTGCACGAGAACGAGCCTCGGAAGCTGGTGTCTGATCGTGGCTTGTGATATTTCGGTTGTAGATGCTGCGAGTAAAAAGTAGGAAAACGGAAGAAAGAAACAGAAACAAGTTTGTGGGTGGGAATAAGGGGTAAGTAGGCTGGGATGACGGGCCGCAATCGAGGAAAGTGCGATCAAGAAGTGCCTGTCGGAAAGGAGTATAACTTTCAGAAGATACGCAGTCTGCCAGGTAAGGAAAGCGCGATCGAGGATATGTCAATATCCATAAGTGCATCTATGTAGTGATGTAGACTCCCAAAGAAATTCTGATATAAAAGATGATACTCACTGGCAGGCAACCCACATTCTGTTGTGTTATGTGGCGTACATTCATTTTTTACAAAATGAATAAATGTATATCAAATAATCCTGAAAGACAGCAGCTGTAATATTTTTGTGTCCAAACATTCAAGGAATAAACAAGTCTAAACATAAACGATACAGCGATGCTGAAAGAGACATATATACGTGCGCATAATCTTGTGTCACTTCACATCTCTTTCGGACCATCGAAATTGCTTAATGCATGTATATTGACCTCATAGAACAAACCATGCACTTTCGCCCACACCAGGTCCCATCGTCCATTCGTAGATTTCAATGAACTAGCAAATAACGCAAACTTGACCAAATGCTCCCAGCTCCCAGCCCAGCGCTTCTCCAGACACGCGCGCACTCTGCTATTGCCGCCCAATCTTTACGCGCGTCACTTCCAACGTCTCCGTGTCGACCAAAACGACCTCGTGTGTCTCAGAAAACGCGGGCACGGCAACAAGGCGCACCGTCTGGCCGTCCGTCCCCGTGATGAGACGGGTGCCAAACGCAGGCTGTGAGCCGGCAAAGTAGAGGTGGGGGCAGGTGTCGAGGACAAACGGGTCGTCCTCCTGGTACGGGTAGCTCCAGAGCGTGTCCGGGGCGGTGGGCGCGGCGCAGCGCCAGCGGCAGGTGGCCTCCATCATGCTGAGGCGGTCGTTGCCCTGAACGTACTTGTGGATGTCGTCAATGGTCTGGCCGCTGGTGCCGAGGACGCGCCAGCCCTCGACCTCGCCCTCCCAGGGGTTGGTGGCGGTGTCGAACCAGCTGGCCTCGGCTGCTGCGGCGGCCGGTGGTGTCTGTGCCTTGGGCGATGTGTATAAGCGGGCGTGCGGGAACATGGCCGGATGGACAGGCTGCTGCGGGATGCTAGCGTTGGCCGGGTCGTTCGAGCCCGGCATCAGCGTCACGGGTATGGACGGCAGCAGTTCGGCCAGAAACTCGTCGAGCAGCGCACTGGGCACCGGGTTGTAGCTGCTGCTGTCATAGCCGTACTTCTTTGTCTGTGCTTGACCGCCGGCCGCGTCACCTGTTGTTGTAGTTGCTGCCGGGGCAGCCGCCTTCGGGTCCTCCGGGTCTTCCGCTGCGGCAATGGAGTTGCCTGCAATGATTAACCGGCTGATGTGTGAGGCTTCCTGTTGCGTATCGGGCGCCAGCGCCTCGCCCAGGAGGTATTCGAGCAGGAGTGATGTCTCGACCGCGGACGCACTGTGGGGGCCCGAGAAGTTGAGGCCAGACACAATCGCAAGCTTCTTCCCGCCGCCACTCTTGCTCCCTGCACTCTCAACTGCGCCGTCCATATCGACATCGCCAGAGGCGCCGTTCGTACCGGCGTTGCCTTCGATCTTAGGCCGTTTTGCTGGTGGACCCTCTCCTGTACCATTTGCAACTGGTGTCGACAGCGCCCAACGCTCGGGTTGTGGTGGTAGGTCCGGGAACATGATATCAATGACCTCGAGCTCGCCATCCTCGTTCTCGGTGCCCATGACGGCGATAATGCAGCCGGTCACGAGGAGCACAGAACGGAGTGGGCGGCCGACGAGGCGGATGCGGCCCGAGTCGTCCTCGAGCATGATAGCGACGCTGCCGCGGCCCTCGGCCAGGACGTCCTCGTCGTCCTCGGGGACGTACTTTTTCACAGCGGACGGCTTGGACAGCAGCTTGTCCTTGGACACATCTTCGAGGATGCTCGGCTTAAAGGGCATGTCCATGTAAACGGTGCCTGCGACCCAGCAAAGCTCGCCCTGCCGAACGTCTAGCACGCGTTCCACCTTCTTGGCGTGTGTGCCGCCGACGACAACGTCGCTAAAGGCCTCGGTAGCGACCTTGTCGACGGCCGGTTTGATCTTGGCGAGGCGTAAGAAGTACATGTCGGCAAACTGCTGCTGGTACTGGCGGCTGTTCTCGAGGTGGAAGCGGTGTAGTGGGTGGTATGCCGTCTGGCTACGCTCGGGTAAGGGCGCATCGTCACTGAGAGAGAAGCAGGGTCAGTATATCGGCTGCAGAAGGACACGAAATAGCTTTTAACGTTTTGATTCGAGGTTTCTTTTCTTCGTTTCTTCTTCTTCTGCTGAATTGGTCGACGTACAGAGGTCCAGCCAGCAGGCTTTTGGCGGCATCAAGGGCCACCATGGTGTACTGTCTGGGTAAAGTCGACTATAAGTAAAAGGAAGCTCGCTGCCGTGGTGGCAATGTAACGGCGACGACTGTGAAAGATAACCGGACGACTGACGACGATGATGCTGGAGGACGCGCTTTTGAGGGGCAATTAGACGCGCCTGAATTCGCGTTTTGGCGCACCCCTTAAGTGGCGGCAGAGTGCCGGGCAGACTGGCATATGGGCCGCTAGGCCTGGCGACCACCACTAAATCTGGCCATTTTACAGGCCTTTCTAGGGCCCACGCTTATTGGTTCCAGGAACTTGCGGGGCAAGGCTGCTGTTTGGCAACATTAGTCGCTCTTTCCTGGCGGGCCGCAAGGCTGAACCTCCTAAGAGGAAAGCGCCAAATTGGCCAAAAAAGTGCCCGATAAGATAAGAGAAAAAAGTTCCTGCCAAACAAAAGAAACTCCAAAAAATATCGTCCGCCAAAACAACGGCCAGCTTCAGCGTCACCACCAGCGCCAACTTGACCAGATCCAACCACCGACCCAACCACATCCTCTCCCGCCCAATTGACCATCCTCCACACACCTTCGGTTTCATCCCAGCCAGCTTCACACCCACACCCCACATGGCAGCCGCGTTCGACCAGGCCGACGAGGACGCCTCGGCGCAGGTCAAGGTCTTTTTTACGACCACCGAGCAGGATGCCAGCCTACAGCTGCCCGAGTCCAAGCGCCCGCTGATTGTGCCCGCCGACATCCGCCGCTATGGCCTCTCGCGCATCCTCAACTCCGAGTCTATGCTGGCGACCGACCGGCCCGTCCCCTTTGACTTCCTCGTCGACGGCGCCTACCTGCGCACGACGCTCGAGGAATATCTGCGCGACAACGGCATCTCTTCCGAGACGACGGTGACTCTGCAGTACGTTCGCAGTCTCGTGCCGCCCGTGTTCGAGGCCAGCTTTGAGCACGACGACTGGGTCAGCTCGGTGGACGTTTCGCCGTCGGTGGCCGGCGCCTCCGGCCGGCTGCTGTCGGGCTCCTACGACGGTCTGGTGCGGCTGTGGAATGCCGCCGGCCAGGTGACGACGGTGTCGACCGGTGCTGCACAGGGCGGCCACACGGCGGGCGTCAAGGCAGCACGCTTTGTCACGGCGACGCACATTGCCTCGGCGGGCCTGGATCGGACGGTTCGCATCTGGAAGTACAACGCGGCGGACGACAGCGAGGGCGGCGACGATGCCGTCATGGCAGACGACGGCGGTGCCTCGTCTTCTGCGGCCCCCGCACTGCTCAAGCCGCTGCTCGAGCTGTACGGCCACAAGGGCGGCATCGACTCGCTCGCCGTCGACGCCACGTCCAAGCGCGTGCTTTCTGCGTCCGTGGACGGCGCCGTCGGTTTGTGGTCCATTTCGAAGACGTCGGCCCCTGCGGCACCCGAGTCGCTGCTGCCTGGTGCCGGCAGCGCGGCGGCTGCCACTAACAAGAAGCGCAAGCTCTCGTCGGCATCGGGTGCGGCCTCGGACATTCCCCGCCGCGGCGCCCTGTCGCTGATCCAGGCGCATAAGAACGCCGCTGCTACGGCCGCCATCTTTGACCCGCGTGACCGCACTGTCGCCTACTCGGCCGGCCAGGACCATGCACTGTGCACGCTCGACTTGACGACGGGCCAGGTGGTCAGCACTGTGGCCACGTCGCATGCGCTGCTGTCTCTGTGTTCCGTGGGCTCCAAGTCCTCGTCGGGCGGCAGCGGCAGCGGCCGCCTCCTGGCTGCTGGTAATGCGGCGCGCAATATTGTGCTCGTGGACCCACGCGCGTCCGTGGCCACGACGGCTGTTATGACGCTGCGAGGGCACGTTAACAAGGTGGTGGCACTGGCAGCGGCACCGGACAACGAATACTCTCTGGTGTCCGCGTCGCACGATGGCACGTGCCGCGTCTGGGATCTGCGGAGCAGCCGCAAGGCAGTCGACGACGACGCGGCCGCAGCGCCAAGCAATGGCGAGAGCACCGGCACATCCAATCTCACGTCCGTCAGCGAGGCTGTCTACGTCATCGATCGTGAGGGCCGCGAGGGCAAACGGCGGCCGCTGGCCGGCGAGGGCGTCAAGGTCTTTGACGTTGCCTGGGACAAGACCTGGGGCATTGTCAGCGGTGGCGAAGACAAGCGAGTGCAGGTCAACCGGGGACGCGACGTTGTGGCATAGCTAAGATGATATGGGGGAAAAGTTATTTGTTTTGTATTTGTGCATGGTTTCTTCATCTGCAAACTTGGAGTTTTTATATTCATTGCCGTTTAGGAGTTTTGTCATAGATTTTTGAAATTAAATATGCCTTTATTTCTTACGCAAACGTTTGCCATAGAACGGGGTATATGAATCACGTTTTTCGAATGCCAGTTGATGCCGAGGTGCTCGCGGGACCGACCGTGTAACCGCTGGCGCGTGCAAGGCCCGAATACTTCTTCATCAGAAAGTCGCGCGGCATGTGTTCCAGCAGTTCATCCCGTAACCGCGTCTTGGCGTACGGCAGCGACTCGAGCTGCACGGCGTCGAGGATATAGCTGACGACGGTATTGGTCTGCAGCGGCGGGTCACGCAGCAGGGCAGCCAGCGTCACGGGATCCAGTTCGTTGTTGCCATGCCACAGATGGTAGGCACGCAGCGATGCCGGCCGCGCGCGCACAGTTCGCCCGTTGTTGCTGGCCGTGGCACGAAAGCGAGCGATCCACGCTTCAGCTGCGACGATGCGCGCGTCCTTGGGCTTGGCTGGCGTGGCTGGGCATTTGGGTGTCCTAGGAGACTTGGGAGTCTTGGGCGTCTTTGGTGTAAGGGCCTTTGCTGGTGTGGCAGGAATTGCCGGCTTGTCTTCCTCGGCCTCGAACTCAACCGTTGTTTTGGCCTTGTCCAAATATTCTGGTGATAGCCGTGCCGGTGGTCCGCCAACGTCGCCATCTACGGCCGCCTCTTCGGCCAGGTCGTCAGCCGCCTGTTCACTTGTGTCTTCAGCCGCCGCCGGTGAGGCCACAACGCCACCGGCGAGCTTGATAGGCAGGTTCAGTTCAGCAAAGGCCGGCCGTGGCGGCTTCGGATCGAGACTCTCTCTCTGCATTTCCAAGACGGAGAAGATTTGAACTGCTGCATATGCATCGGAAGCGGAGTCTATATTGTTAGGACAGGAAACAATGGAATACAAGAAATGTGCACGTCGTAATCGACTTACAGATAATCTGGTCCATCCGCAACGGTTTAGACCAGTCGCTGGCCCGCACATCCAGGCCCTTAAACATGGGCAGGCGCAGATGTTGCTGTACTTGTAATGACAGCGATACCAGTTTCTTGTTGATGAGACTGGTCTCTCCGGATTTCGAGTATGTAACAAGCTTGTGCAGGTGGCTGAGCTCCATGACACCGCGCATGTCAACATTCAAAAACTTGCGCATGCGTGTTGCGTCGCCCCGAATACAGACGCCTGCCTTGATGGAGCTGGCGTCCTCGAGGATGCGGCGCAGCGTAGGCGCCATTAGGTCGTCCTTGGCTGGGTACAGCGACAGGTGAAAGAGACCGATGCGGCTGGGACTGGCGAGCTGCACGAGGCACACGTTACGGCGGGCGCTATCCCACCGCGTAGCGTTCGGCATCCACTCGAGGTCGAAGCCTAGGAGGGGTTCGCCCAAAAAGTACTCCCGGCACACACGCTCTGTTGTGAGCTTGCTTTTGCAGTAATGCACCTTGACGGTTGCGGGGCGTTTGTTGGCTGCGTTGGTGGCAGCATCATCACTGCTGTCGTCTTTGTTGTCGCCCTTATTTTCGGTCTGGATATTTCGATACAGCGCGTAGGACCAGTAGGACTCTGGACTGCCTTCTGGTGCGTGGCGAGCTGCGCGGAAAACGCCGTCGGGGATCTTGTAGTCCAGGTTTGTATCTGGTGAAGTTTCTGATGCTTCAGCTCCTTCTCTTGCTCCTGTTGCATTTTCCGCCTCTGCTGCCTTTTCAGTCTCCGTCGTTGCTGTTTCCCCTGCCCGCATTGGTTCTTTAGTGTCGGCCCAGCCTTTGGTACCGCCGATAGTCTCCCTACTGAGCATGTTATCAACCACGTCTGCCCCTTGCGCCATGCCATGTATCGCCCGCTTTGGACTGAACCGTATCGGCATTGTCGTATGTACAAAGTGGGTTGTAGTCTGCTGCGCAAAAGCAACCACCCGCTGTGATGACTGCTGCGCAGGCGGTGATGCGGCCACTCGAGGTACAAGCCTACGAGGTGTTGTCGAAGCCGAGGCCGTGGCTGTGGCGGAGGGCTTGGTCTGCATCTGAGTCGTTGCCAACACAGGACCGGTCGCAGTCATTGTTGCCGTTGCCGTTGCCGTTGCCGTTGCCGTTGCCGTTGCCGTTGCCGTTGCAGTTGCAGCCGTTCCCGAGGCCTTCAGCACGGTTGATACGCTGCTCGAAGCACCGAAAATGATGCCATTGTCGGGCCGCCATAGGCTCCAGTTAGGCGGCATCGACGCTGCGCCTTTACTGGGAGTACTTGGAGAGCCCATCGTCAGGGCCGAGGGCAACTGTCGCGTAACGAGAGACAGTGCGCGGCTCGGCGTTGACGCGAATGTCGTGGGAACCGGCTTGTCGACGCGTCGCAGGATCACGGTGCCATGCTTGCCCATGAGGAGAGAAAGGAGACTGAGCCGATTGGAAGAAAATCGACGAGAGTCAAGAGGGAGTGCGAGAGAGGGTCTTATATCCCATCGGGCGGCTCCACAGCTGGCGGTGGTAATCGACGTACGGAGAGCAAGTGGCTAGCTGCCGCATACTCGAGAATACCACAGTTGTTCTGCCACCACGTAGAACAGCTCAGATCTAGGCAGTCGAGGTTGAAATGGTGTGAAGGCGTCTTGTTTCAGTGGGAGAATTGCATGGGTGAGGGATGTGGTGTTGTTGGCAGGAGGCTGGTTGGCAACAAGTGTGTGTGGGGAAAGCTCACGCAGTTGACTTGACAGGGCAGGAAGGTCCGTTGTGAAGGCAGGAGCGATCCACTGTAAAGGCAGCCACGGTTAATGGGCAAATAACACCAGAATGGTAAGAAGTAACAAAAATGCAAGCTACAACCGTATTCTAAACATGAAAAATGAAATATGGAGGAATTGTATTAGAACAAATCATAGAAACCCATATAACTAAACAAGTGACAAGGATGTGAGGTTGGCGCTGCCAGCCGCTCCTGCCTATTCTCAAAAGTCCCTAAATGGCTGTTGGTGGCAATGACGCTAGTGCATGCCATTATAAAGACTAATAGCAGTCAGCACCTCCAACAAAAATCATTTGTTCATGGACGTGTAGCTCAGTGGTAGAGCGAGGGATTGCAGATCCCTAGGTCAGGGTTTCGATCACCCTCAGGTCCTCTGAATATAATTTTTTTTTGCTCCTTTTATTTTTCGACCGACCCTCGCATATACCCGGCAACTGTCAAATAATGTGTTGTTTATGGCGTTCTAGTTTTTTTTGTCATTTAAAAGACGACAATTCGGTTGTTTCGCCCAATTTTCTCGTTTTAATGTTCCTGTGAAGAAGTTCGCGCCTCCGTTGCTGCCGCTTTGTGAGGGCAGGCACTCGAGCTAGTTGAGGCCCACTTTTTTGCCTTGAGTGACCGCGATTGGACAGAGGGGCAGTTTTGGCAAGCGCGACGAACGACATCCATCGTTGGAACTGGAGCTTCACCAAACCAGCGCAAAAGAACGCCGACGACGATTCGTACACGCCCACGATATAAGACGTATCCCGTACCGTCTTTCTGAGATACATATACCCGCGGCGTCCTACGATTGCCTTACGAACACAGACAGCCGCATCCATGGCATCGCAACTCCTCCCTCTCGGTCGGTCATCTCCTCTCAATCTCTCCCTTTGCTGAGGACAGCAACAAAGCGAGCGCGGATAGACGGCGCACACTGATACGGACAGAGCGGCAGCTAATAGGTCACAGAACTCATCGACAAGTGCGTCGGCTCGCGGATATGGGTCGTCATGAAGGGCGAGCGCGGTAAGCTCTTTCTCATACAGGCGCGACGCAAAGCTACAACAGGCTGACTCTTTCCAACAGAATTCAGCGGCACGCTTGTCGGCTTCGACGACTACGTCAGTACGTATACTGTGCCAACCTCGCCGCTTGTGTTCGCGTGTGATTAAGGCAGGCCCGTAACACTAACCACTGCACACCAGACATGGTCCTCGAGGACGTGACAGAATTGTACGCCCATGATGGAAGAAACTCGTTGATCTACTTCAATCGTTAATCGCCTTCTGACACACCTTATGTAGTGACTACTCGGGCGAGCAGACAAAGCTGGCCAAGATCCTGCTAAACGGCAACAACATATGCATGGTACGTCGACCTTGGTGGTCGTTGTAGGCTCATATTTGACAAGAAATGGAGGTGGCATCCAATCTAACTATGAATATAGCTGGTTCCTGGTGGCGAGGGCCCGGTATAAAGGAGATACTTGTGGTTGAGCAAGTGATGGTCACGGATGACGTGGAAATAGTCGTGCCAATGTGCAAAACGGCGTTTGATATCAATGTTTTAGATCGAAACGACATGGGAATTACCAACACACCGGAGAAATAAAACAATTTGCAACATACAGCTTGTATAGTACAGGTTGTGCATTTCAGCCAGTCCGTTGAATAGATGTTTTGTTGCCGGTACGCTTTTAGTTGATTGTTCTATCAAGGATACAAGTATAGTAGAAAACAGGGGGAAAACACGAAACAAGAACTAGGATGCAAGGTATCCGCCATGTTCAACATAAAAAACATAAAACCCTATTTGTGCCCGTCTATTAAACAAGCCCCTTTGATCATATCCCACACCTATTCATAAACAAGAAAAAAAAACAGAAAAAAATAGAAACAAATGGATGCTGGCACAGGAGAAAAAGGCGGTCCGTACGCACAAGTACGAAAGGCAAACCTTTAAGAGCAACGACAAACGAGAATATGAGAGTTATCTTCCGAGAAATACTGGAGAGCTCGACAGGCGGTGGCAACGACCAGGTTTCATGGCATTTTTTTGAACACGAATGGTTCTGCTGTAGGATCAAGCTGTGAGGAAGAGCGTTCCTGACGAATCGGGAGGGTTTCGTAGGCAAAGGCGCTGGCATTTGTCGGAGCAAACGATGCCAGCGTCGAAGCCGAGGCAGAGTGTTGCTGAAGATGCTGCATTGGCGGGGCCAGTAAAGCTGCAGATGGTAGTCCCAGGGTTGAAGCGGGATGGGTGGGCAGTTGTGGATTGTTTGCTGTGCCTTGCATTTGTGGCGGGTGGTAGCTGGCAGCTGCACTCGTTGGGTCAGATTGGTCCAATGGTTGTGCTTCCAGTTGACCTGCGGATGCTTGTGAGACCTGGAGGTACGATAGTAGCAGGTTTCTTGGACGAATTAGTGGATTCGTCTGGTGCCCTTCTCTGCCAATTAGTGTTGGCCAGTTGCTGTATAGATATCCGCTTCGTTGGCGCTTCGCGCGTCGATTGTTTATTTCTTGACCTTGTTGTTGATGATGTTGTTTCGGTTGCTGAAAGGCTGACTAAGCCGGACGTTGGGAAAGTTGGGTAGTTTGCTGAGCCATCATGCCCCCTGGGTGTAGAGTTGTTGTTTGACGTGTATTATATGTGGGAAGTGCCGGCTGATGAATCCAAGAACCGGTACCGCCTCCCGCAACGCTATTGAAATATGATGTAGATGGAACAAAGCCGCGTAGGTGGTCGTTGTTGTGACATGGTTTAGGAAGCTGTGAGTGGCCTTGTTCCGTCAGAGACATTGTCTGGGTGTTCTGGGCAAGTTGCAGCATTTCGGATTGGTGTTGCTCGGATTGGTGTTGCTCGGATTGGTGTTGCTCGGATTGGTGTTGCTCGGATTGGTGTTGCTCGGATTGGTGTTGTTCGGATTGGCGTTGTCTCTTCCGGGGCAACGCTCTAGTAGGCACCTTAAAGTGCAGGGTTTTGGGGTCGAGTGCTGCTGATAGATGAGGCAATGTTGATGGGATGTCACTCATTCCCCTTTTATAATTTGAGAGGTCACTCTAATATCCCTCGTACCCGGCTTGCGTCGGAACGGCTGCAGATTGCTGGAACGCGCTGCGCCCCTGGTTCTGCAATGCCGCAGCCTGCTGAGCGGTAGCAGCGGCCTGCTGAGCGGTAGCAGCGGCCTGCTGCTGCTGCTGCTGTTGCTGCTGCTGCTGTACGGCGGCTTGCTGGCTGTGCTGGTGCTGCAGGATATCGTGGAACCAAGGGTGCTGGAGAGCGTCATGCGCGCTGATGCGGAGCTCGGGACGCAGCTGCAGCAGACGCTGCAGCAGATCGATACCTGTAGCATCAATCTGCGGAAGAATCTGGCGCAAGTCCTGCGTGGCATAGCGCGGCGCCGTGGCCTTGTACTCGGGGAATTGGCTGATGCCGGGCCAGTTGTGCTCGGTGGGTGTTCCCATGATTCGGAAGATGCGCAGCATCTGGTCCTCGTTGGTGGTACCCGGGAACAGTGGGCGGCCGGTATACATCTCGGCCATGATGCAGCCCACAGACCAAATGTCAATGCTAGTGTTGTACGTGCGGCTGCCCAGCAGGACATCGGGCGCGCGGTACCAGAGGGTGACGACCTCATTCGAGAAGGTGTTAACAGGGATACCAAAGGCGCGGGCGAGACCAAAGTCGCCGAGCTTCAGCTGGCCCTTGCCGTTGATCAGCAAGTTCTGGGGCTTCAGGTCTCGGTGGAGGACACGGTTCTGGTGGCAGAAGTCGATGCCCTTCAGCAGCTGGTACATGAAGGACTTGATAAGCATCGGCTTCAGGGCACCGCGCTCGCCGTTGGTGTCCATGTACTTTTTCAGGTCACCGTCCATGTACTCGAAAACAAGCATCAGCTTGCTCTCGGTGTGAATGACATCGTGCAGCGCAACAATGTTCTCGTGCTTCAGTTCCTTCATGAGCGAAATCTCGCGGATAGCAGTCGAGGGCGTTCCTTCCTCGGAGTCGAGATGTATTTCCTTGAGCGCGACAAACTCGCCGGTATGGCGGTTTCGACCTTTGAAAACCTGGAAGGCGACGGGTTAGGACACAAGTCGACATGGCAATGAAAACACAGCCAAGAGAAGAACATACAGTAGCATAGGTACCTTCGCCCAGCTTCTCCAGCTGCTGGAACGAGTTAAGTTGGCGTTTGCCGTCCATCTTGACGTCTTTTGTTTCGGCGGTGTATTCTTCAACTCCGGTGGCAGAGGGATATGTGCGAAAATGGGGCACCGCAGGGGGTTGGCTGGGAAGGCCAAAGGTGCCGGTCTGAGGAACGGCGGGTTTGCGGTACACGTTTGCAAGGTAGCCGCTACTTGAGCCCACAACGTCGTCGTCGTCCGAGATATCGTCGTCGTCGTCGTCGTCGTCACGATACCGGTCGGATCCGTACGTAGCAGCGCCTCCAGCAGGAGATGTGGTCGTCGTCGAGGGAATGGACGTGACAATAGTGGTCGTCGTGCGGCTGGGATCGAAAAGAACGTCACCGGGCGAAACGATCTCGACGAGGGCGGCGAGTTGCGATTCGTCGGCGTCCGGCGATAGTCGGATTGGCGTCGCCAGCGTAAACAGCGAGGATGAGACGATCGAGAGACGAGTGTAGGACGATATCGACGATGCAGGAAGCAGGGCCTCGACCTGAACGACGGGTGTAAAGTAAGAGATGTTGGTGGGTGGCGGTACGGAATGGAGACGAGAGGAGGGGAAGAAGGTGAAAGGAGAAGGGAGCGTCGAGGCGATGCAATGCTCTGCAGAAGAGGCAGGAGAACTGGAACGGAAAGAGCTGAGATACTTTGGAGCTGTGGAAGCAGGCGTTGTAAAGATGGTGGCGGTTAAACTCGCAACGATAATGGTCAGCGAGGCAGGGAAGGCATGACCGACCAAGGGAGGGATGAATCAGATTGGCATGCACACTGTTGAAGGAGGGACAGGACCAGGGCCTTCGAGGGTTCTTGCCTCGTCTGGCCTCTACCAGCTTTAGCGCGGATTATCACTTGGGCGAATCGCAGCCCTTGCTGTGGTACAGGTGCTTGGACAGGGCGGCAGGCGCCAAATCTCCACTTAACCTGGTGGTGCCTAGTGGGGATGGAGTCAGTTGCAATAAGAACACTCCGTATGGAATGCAGAGCGGGACAGGGCGTCGGGTCGCGACTTCCCTATTCGGTTGTCGTTTTGACTCAGAATGGCGTCTGGGTCCACACGCTGCACACCATCAAAGGGCCGCAGGGAAGGAGCAAAGGTGGCTCTGGCCTGCTTATTTCTTGTTCGTATCTATTTCTGCTCTTGCCTGTTCTCTCCTCTACGCCAGACGACCGCAGCAAAGCAATAACACATAAGGAAAAATGAGGAAGGTGCGGATGGACAAAAAGCAGAAAACTACGCACACACAGTTGTGGTCAATAATGACACAAGATAAAATACAATAAACGTGATATCTAGGCATGCACTTGAAACTGCCATGATGACAACCAATACCAACGAGCAATGACCAATGACCACCTTATATTGACCTCGAGTACCCGGCAATGGTCACCCCCGACCATATACATATACATATATATATATATATATAAAAAAGCAAGGCGCCCGAAAACAGAACAAACAAAGGATACAGAGTGAGATGAACATGAAACGGTGATTGGGATGGTGCAACGGCTGGAGCTCAACGCTTGGGCGGCGAGAAAATGGCACGCGTGTCGTCCATAATCATGCGCTCCGTCAGGCTGCGCGGCGTGCCGGACAGGAGGTTGAGCTGCTCGCGGCCGCTCAGGCTCGAGAACTCGGCCATGTTTGCGGGTGCATGGGGCTCGTGGTCGTGGATGCTGCCGTAAATGGAGTTGAGAGCGCCCATTTGGGCAGCCTGTTGCAGGACGCGGGGGTCCTTGACGACATTGAAAAGGTCGATGGGCTTGCCGCGATACGATCCAACAGAGATGGGCGCAGGACCTGGGGACGACGGCGGCTCTGGCCCCGGTGCGCCATCCAGCTGGCCATCCCTCCGGGCTGCCGACAGGGACGACGAGAGTGCTGGCTCTCCATCTCCGCCGTCTCGGTTGGCGATTCGTTTGGACCGGTTGAAGGCGAGGTGGTTAGAGTTGAGGCCGTCGGTGCCGATGCCAAGCGCAGTCTTTTCTGCTTGGACTAACTCCTTGTCGGTATTAACAGCGGGCGCATCGCCACCTTGGTGCGCCACGGCGCCATCATCGTTCACCTCCTCGTGGTCAGCATCCTCGTCCTCGCCCTCGTCCTCGTCGCAAAACTGGGTGTTGACGTCTGTCACGCGAGCTAGTGGATAGCCCACAGCATCGTCATCGCCGTTTATGTCGTCCGGTTCGAAGCCGAAAAAGTCGTCTTCTTCTGCAGCTACGTTTTTACGACTGGCGCCGTTGGGAGCAGCATATGTAACTTGAACAGCCTTGTTCCGCGACGTGCTGTGCTTCGGGCGAGTACTGTTGCCGCTACTGCTCTCCGGTGCCGCGCCATTCGTAGTCGTAGTCGATGCTGGTGCTGTCGACGCTGTCGACGCTGTCGACGCTGTTGACGCTGTTGGCGCTGCCGGAGCGAGCGGCCGCGCCGTCTTTCCGCGCGACGCGCGCATAGCGATAAATCCATCGTCGCCGTCGCTGCTGGACTCGCTGTTGTCGCTATTGTAACTGTTATAGCTGTTGTTGGCACCAGCGCTGTTGCCGTAGCTGGAGCCTGTGGCGTACTCGCGCTGTTCTACTGTCGGTGGTGACGGCGCTTGTTCGCGCTGTGATTCCGCCCGTTGGTACACTAGATTGTGCTTGGCTTCTGTGGCCGCAGGGAGCTTGGCATCGGATGTGTACGCACTGCTGCCCGCCGAGTTGCCGCCGGCTGCAGCTGCGGCCGCCGCAGCGGCAGCCTCAGCCGCAGCGGCATCGGCCTGTGGATCAACGACGGTCCAATTGGCCGGATCTTCGAGGGACATTTTGGAGAGGGCGCGGAGGCGGTCAGAGGAAGACACCTTGCGCGACAGCGGCACGAACTCGTCTTCGTCGTCGTCAAGGATCTGGCTGTGGCGGCGACGCGGTTGTGGCGGCGACGTGGGTGGTTGGTGGGTAGTGGAAGAAGAGGCAAATGGGGACGAAACAGGAGAATAAGAAGCGTTATCATAACCTGCGTGTGACTCGTTTTGTGATTGCGCACCAAAGCCTTGGGACAGTGGCGTTGTTCGGTCACCTGCTGACAACGCTGAAGAGGGTGCCGATTCACCTGTCTCAGCCTCAGTTCCAGGCAGCGACGAATGCGACAGGGGTGATGACAGGGCTGTCGCGC
Source organism: Sporothrix luriei (assembly GCA_021398005.1). NCBI lineage: Eukaryota > Fungi > Ascomycota > Sordariomycetes > Ophiostomatales > Ophiostomataceae > Sporothrix > Sporothrix luriei. The sequence goes on along the minus strand of WNLO01000137.1, from coordinate 7,266 downwards.
CCAACGCCAAAGCCCCGTGCGCAGGGCCCAGTTCCGTTGCATTTTGGTAATGGCGACTGTAGTCATATGCATTCATGGAATGCCCCGCGCCAGGGCCACTCCGGTCGTCGTGCATCAACCACGACAGATCCTGCTCGTGATCCCTCGGTGGCGACGACGTTGGGAGCACCTCTTCGCCGTTGAACGAAAATCGCACGTGGCGGGTGTCCGACGGGCTGTCGGTGGCTGCGGGCGTATTAAAAGTGGGTGTATTTGAGCGTGTGGAGGAGCGTGACGACGAATAGCTCGAGGTTCTGCGCAGTGCGCTCCTCAATTTCGGTTCCAGCGCAGGCCTAGATGGCTGGGATGGTGTTGCTGCTGCAGCAGCAGCAGCAGCAGCGTCCGCCGCAACGGTTTCGGCAGCTGTCGCCTCAGTAGCCCCGTTCCGGTGCCCCGCCGCGTCGCCTGCTTCCACCTTGGCAGTTGCGACCTCAAGAGCCGCGGAAGCATCGGCCACAGCAGCGCCGCTATGGGCAGTACCAGTCGTATCACGTTGCGTGTTCGTGTCGCTAGACCGACGGTCGTAGGACGAGCTGTCCAGCAAGGGAAGGAAGGGCGGCGTGAAGACACCTCGGAAGTCGTCGTCACGCGCGCGCAGCGAAGGCGAAGCCTCGGCGGTGCTTGCTATCGGTGGTCGTCTCGGGCCCTCCTTGGGCACGCCGGATGTGTGGTAGAGGACGGGGGGCGGTGAGACGGAGCGGCGCGGCTGAGAGCGGGCGTGGGGTGGAGGCGCCAGAATGGAGCGGTTGTGGTCACCGGCATCGTCGCCGGCATTGTCGAGAAATCCAGCATAGAGCGCCGGGTAGGATCGTGCCACCTTGCCGTCGGTTGCGCTTTTGAGATCGCTGTTGATGCTGCCTTCAATGGCTTCAGCGACGGCCGCGACAGCAGCCTCGTCGGCAACTGGCGTTAGCAGATCGGCAGCGTAGCGGCGGAATTCGTCGGCGCGCTCACGGCGGTAGTCAACGACACGGGCATCAAGCTGACTCAGCTTGAGCCGCAGCGCCGTGACAAGGCGATCTCGTTCTCGTTCGTGATCCATGGCCGTCGCGAAGGCGCCGTGGAAGAAGAAGAGAAGGCTGTGGCAGGCGAGAAAAGCTTCATTGAGCCGGGACGGGAGCTGCGACGATCGGCGGTATCATAGGGCGCGAGAGGGGATGAAGGAAGCAAAACGAAAAGCAAAGAGATGACCAAGGCAAAAGAAAACAAGGACAATATCGAAGGCGACTCTGATCGAGTCCGAGGTTTCAAAACGGCCAAAGCCCGGCGCAACAGAAGGGCACGAAACGGCAGCGTCGGTGAGTGGAAACCGCTGGGTCGTTTTGGGGGGCCGGGAGCGACGAGACAAGACAGTGACCGGCGAGAGGTACGAAGTAGTGCACCTGGGCGTTTCTTTCTGGGGTCCCACGATTGCAGTTGTTGTTGGCGCTGGTTTCTCTTGGCTTTGGTCAGCCCGGATGACGAGGCAATACACCGCGCTACAGGGGCCCGGGTATGTGCAACAGAACACCTGTGTGACGCTTCCGTGTGTGTCTCCAGAGGCTGGACACGAATTGGGGGTACGAGACCGAGACTGGGGTGGGGAGTGGAGGTGGTGACAAGAAAAACGATGGCGAGAAAATACAAGAGAGCGAAAAGCGTCGAAAGAAGTCAGAAAGAGGTCCGGGCCCTGCGGCGGTGTATCCAGTCGGCTGGGAGTGGGAAAGAGGAAAGGGCAAGCGAGCCGCTGTGGGGCTCGTTTTGTTAGTCAGATGACCGCACGACACAGGCGCGCCGGTTGCTCCTGCCGCCCCAAAAATGAGCATTAGTACGAACCGGACTGGCCTCCAGCCCTTAATCGCTCTTGCACTCTTGCATCTGCCCTTGCCAGCCGCCCCTTCCTTTGAAGGCGGAGGATCCACAGGGGCCTTGTCTTGGACCACAGCGGCGGGATGCAGGTAGTGGTTGCGCTGTAATGACCGGGCACGAGTGTGCCGGCAGGTGCGCCTGTCATTCGCAGTTGGGGAAGGAACCCTCCGCACGGCACAACTGTTGCATTTGTGGAATACAGAGTAAAGCCACAACTACATCGGAAATGCAAAGCAAAATGGCACACCCTGAAGCCAGTCGACACTCTTAACGACAAGGCGCTTGACTGGCATCTGTGCCCTTACTGACGTTCAGCATGCCCGGACACAGCCTCCAAGCAAATCGGCCGCAACGGATATTCACTTTTTTTTTGTACACAGAAGCACAGCCGAAACCAAGGCTGGCCTCGTTAAAGACGAGGGGGAGGCGACTTTTGGTGGTAATTCACATGTTAACGTCGATGTGGTGGCGCATCTAGTTATTCGGGCTACGGTTTGGCAGAGTGTGTGAATAAGTATTTTTATTCGCAAGTGGTATTATTATTATTATTATTATTATCCGCCTTTCTCAGCCACTCCTGACTATTGGCGACTAGCTAGACAGAACCCTCTGGGGAAAAAACTGCCACAGAACTAAGTGTGTAATCTTTCTAGTTACAGTTTCGTGCAGTGGTCTCGAACGGCCACTAAGGTAGTATAAATAAAATAAAATAAATAAAGTAAACAAAATAAATAAAATAAACAAATAAATAAAAACAAAATGAAACAAATAACATAAAGAGTAAAGGAGAGTCGGTGTATCGTCGGGGTGCCGTTCTAGGCCGGTGTCGGCGACCGTTCGAGCTCCCTTACTAGGTTATACTCCGGGAGCCTGCCGCTCCAGATGAGTTAGCGGAGGAGTGGTCTGGCCGTAAGGCCGCTTTATAGCCGGTAGTCTAGTTCTTTAGGTGTTTATGGCTAGTCTGGTGGCCGTAGTAGTGTTATTGTATAAGTTAAGAGGATGTGGGTTATAGTCTCCTCCTTAGTGTTGTATAGGTATATAGGTAAGTCTATAGCCTGTTGATGGTAAAGGTAAGCTTATAGGCTGATATGGCTAGTACGGATCTATATAAGGAGGCTGCTTTCGGCCTTTATAAGGTGTTAGTAGTGGTGTTATATAGCCTATAACGTCTAGTATAGTGTCCGTACTATAAGGGATCCTATAGAGTAGCCTTTATTAGTATCTTATTACTATAGAGCCTTTTAATAGTTAGTAACCCTAGTTTAATCCGTCTCTTTAAGGGTAGGTAGTAGGGGCGGGGCAGGAATAAGTGTGTAATAGTTAGTAAAAGGTTAGGGCCGGTAGACTATATCCTAAATAGCTTAGGCTTTTACCTAGTAGTCTAGCTAGAAGAGGAAGATGACGCGACGATAAGCTAGGTAAAGGTTTAACGATAGTATACCTACCTTAAAGTAAAGGAGGTAGATAGGTGTAGACCGGTAGGCCCTAAGGACGGTACAAAGGTAACTATAGAAGATCAAGTTAAGAGAGGTCGTCGGCCAACGGTTACCCTTCTTCGGGAGGAAGACACTCACGCTATAGGCTACTATACTCCAAAGTACTACCGTATAAATCATACGGGCCCACGGGAGCGTATAGCCCCACGTCTTACTAGTAAGTCTTATAAGGGCGTAGCTTTATATAGTAAGGCGGCGTTTTATTTATTAAAGGTACTCTAAAAAGAGGAGCTTCCTATTAAGTTAAATACTAAGGAAGCGGGCTAACGGCCGGGGAGTAAGGACGGTAGCCCGGTCGAGCGTAAGTGTTATCGTTAGGGCTATATAGGTATAAGAGAAGTAGAGTAGCTCGCTCTTTACTAGCTTGAATATAACGCCTCTTAGCCTCGTTTACTTCGTAATAATAGTTTATACCTCCCGTAGAAGGTAGTAATAAAAGTCTGTTATACAGTTATTTATAAGGAGGTTAGTATTATCTATAAACCTAAGGGTAATAGTTCCATAGTAGTAATAAAGGGCCTAGTAAAGTAGTAAAGTAAAGAGGATAAATAGGATTAGTAATAACGAGGATCCTTAAGGGACGCCGGTAATAACAGGCTATACTAGTGTTATCTTTCCGTTAAAAGCTAACGCTATTATTCGGCCCGTTAAGTAATTTGTAACCTAGTTAATTAACTAGACCGGGAGGTGGAGGGCGTATAATATATAAATAAGTTATTTATAGTAGATATTATTAAAGGCGCCTTAAATATTAAGTTAAAGGAGGGATACTATAGCGCTAGCGTCCTATGTATGCCGTATAACGTTAGTAAGGAGGCGGGCCGCTAGTTTTATTAACCGGTAGCGTTAGTTACCCATTTAGCCTTCTAAGAGAAGGTGGTTCTCTTCTATTATCTCGGCTAGCCGGCGGACTATAATAGCCTTAATAGCTTTACCGACGGTACTAAGGAGTATAATTAGGCGCCACCCTCTCGCCTCTTATCTCTTTTAGGTAGTCTTATTAGGTTTCAGGATAATAATAGTACGGAATACCTTAAAGTGTAACGGCTAGTGGCCGAGATAGAGGCTGATAGTAGTAATGTTTTATAGCTACAGGAAGAGGGAGTCACTATAGGCCTAGAGAAGTATATTTAATATTTAGTCTAACCTAGGGGCCTTCCTTAAGGAAGTACGGTAGACGGCCGCTAAGACGTCGTCTACAGAGATATACTAGCTAATAAAGATACGGCCGAGTGGCGTTACGGGCGGCGGTAGAGGTAGTGTAGCGTTTAAAGTCGGGAAGAAGCGGCGAGAGAGGATCTCCGTCTTATTATTAATGTATATAGCGAGTGTATCGTTCGGCTGCCGTAGCGGCAGAAGGAGTAGGGGGGTGAAAGGGGTGTAGCTTTAAGAGTAAGCCCACTTCTCTAATCTCTATAAGTCTACGTCTCTCGCTAAGGCCTTATATAGTATAGTATATTAATAATGGCCTCTAGCTTAATAGAGGGCGTATCTTTATATTTAGCGTACCTTATATATAGCGTTATATACGGCTATAGACTAGTCTCTAGTTTATACTCTCCTCTCTATAGCGTAAAGGGCGTTAATAGCGGCGGCGGTAACTACGTCCTATCTAGGATAACGGTATCCTTAAGGAGGTAACTTAACTAAGGCACACACGTATATAATACCGGTAAGCTTACTAATAAGATCGTTGGTTTAGCGTTCTAGTTCGGTAACGGAGCTTAGTAATATTAGTGTTAAAAGGAGAATAGCTCGTTTAAGTAATACAGCCTTATCTTAATCTAGTTGAGACTAGTAGAAGCCGTCTATTAGTACTAACGGTATTATTATTAGTATAAAGTAGGCTTATAGTATATAGTTAAAGCCTAGTTAGTTAAGCGTAGCGTATATAGCCCTAAGCTATAGTAAGGCCTATATATAGTCTATTATTAAAGGCCGGTAGTATAACCGGTCGCCTTATAGTTATTATATTAATATACTTAGTAGCGTTAGTAAGGATAGGTCCTATATATCCGTAAGGTTAAGGAGGACGTTTATATAGGCGGAGGTCCGCCCAATTATATCCTAGAGTGGGTAATAGAGGTTTATATCTCCTATAAGGATAACGTTAACGTCCGGGCTAGGGTATAACTAGTTAGTAAGATAGAGAAGCGGTAAGTCCTACGGCCGTAGGCTAGGTAAGAATAGCTCACTATAAACTCTAAAGATATAAAAAGGGCGTAGCCCTTACGTATAGATAGTAATATAAATAAGGTCTTTTCTAGCTATATATTCCTAATAGGATAACGGTAGACGCTTTATAATATAGCCGGTAAGGCGGCCCTCTTCGGCCTAGAGTTTATAATATTTACTAAAGACCGGCCCTAGAGCGTCGCCACTCTTTATCTTAATTATCTCTTATAAGAAGATAACGTTGGCTTTAAGGGTATCTACGTGATATAGTGCTATCTGTATATAGTGGTTGGTTTTATATATATTCTATAAAATAATCACTACTATTAGAAGGATATAAGGGGGAGCTGTAGCGTATATATTATAGTTGTTATATTAGGGCGGGCGGGCTATAGGTGGCGGCCCGTACCACTAGCTTCCTAGTATTTAGTAAGGGTGTTTTAGTAAAAGGGGTAGGTATAAGAGTAAGCCGGGTATAGCCTACGGTAGTTTAAGTATTATCTTTTATTAAAGGGCTTGTTATAAGAGAGGCTCTTATAGCCTCCTCTATAGTATATATATTAGGGGGGCTTATAGCACCTATATATATTATAGTCTTATATTTAATAATGGTAGTAGATTTATAGCTAAATGTCTTATTTATATGGGACGATATAGTAAAGATAATAGTTAAGAATAACGTCGTCTTATATAAGTAGGACGGCGTTAACTTTAGTGGTAACAGTAAGGTATAAGCTACTAGAGCTAGCTAGTAGGTCGTCCTTATAAACTATAAGGCGTATCTAAAGGACTAGGTATAATATATCAAGTTTTATATAGAGGTCTAAAGAGAGTGTATCTATTAGTACACTATAAAGGATAACCTTTAGGCCGTTAATTATAGCGCTAGCGCCTAAGTTATCGGCCTAGAATACGTCTTTTATATACTACCGGTCTATCCCCCTAAAGAAGACGACGGCACTATCTCCGTTTAAGAGCCAACGGACTATAAGGGCTTATATATAGTCCCTAGTAGTTAACTTAATAGTATTAATAATAGTTTTATATAAAGGCAGTAATATTATATAGCTAGTATAAAGAATTACCTCTTTTTATAATAATAGCTTTATTACTATAATAAGTGTAAGGTTAAGGTTACCGTAGCGTTAATTTATTTATTATAGTAGGGGGGTAGTTTATATAACTAGCTTAAAGGTGTACGTAGGTAATAGGCCGGTAGTAGTAACCGGTATAGTCATAAGGCCTAAAGGCGGCGCCATAGTAGTATAAAGCGCCTAAGAGGTAATAGTATAAAAGAGCCGTTATAGGATTATATTAATAGCGGCGTTAATACGGTTATCCGCCTTATATACAATAGAGAGGGCGGTAGTAAGGGCGTTAGTATAGTCGTCCAAGATACCGTAGATCCTAATAATATCCCTAGGGACGACGGTGGTTAATAGTCCGACGGTTAACGGGATAGTACGCGTGGTAGTAGTCTTAGTCGGGGTAAAGGGAGTGGTGGGTGCGGCGTTACGGTCAGGCGGCGTAGAGGGCGTAGCAGTGGTCGTCTCCCTAGCTATACGGCTACGCTTAATCGGAGACCGCTACGGGCCTTCAGAAATAGTGATAGCATCGCTCGTATAGCGGTACAGGGGACTACTGGCCAGCGTGGCGCTGTCGGCCGTCGGTGGCCTCGCTCGCTTAGTGGCCGCCGCCAGGGGTGGCG
>WNLO01000136.1:40520-74308 GCA_021398005.1 Sporothrix luriei | reverse complement strand
TAGTATTAGTACTAAAAAACCCCTATTAGTATTAGTATAGGCCTTTACTACTACTACAGTACTAATTTCGCAACCCTAGAGGGAGTGCATGCTGCAGTTTTCCTTCGTTCTCGGGTGGCAAGTTGGCCAACAGCTATTGGTGAGGGCTAAAGAGAAGCAACTGCAAACGAACATGCCGGAATGTGGGGACAGGCTGTTGTTAATTGAATGCATGAATAGTAGATCGAGATGAGGTGACGGAGGCGGAGTTCGTATTCTGAAGCATTTTACGTTGTGCCCCGTGCCTTCCCTGGACCTGTTTCCTCGCTCTTGCCGCTGTATTTTGCCAAAGGAAAGGCCCTGCGTACTAGACGTTTCCCATCGTAGGGGCATACAAGTTTCAGAGGGAAGGCGCAACTAGCTTCTGGCTGGGTCAAAGGTCGTTCGAGATGATTTGGGTTACGAAGCCCCGGAAGCACCAAGGGGGCCATGAGCACCATATAGGGAAATCAAACTTTCCTGAAAAGAGTGACACGAGATACGAATAGACAGATGTTCCTTGCTTGTCCTCAGTGCCGCGGCTGACAGACACCAGACTGGGTCGAGTGTACCTGCCTTGTCCCTGTCCACCAGTTCCTTCCTTCTCTTCGGAGATGAGACGACGCCAACGAGGGCAAAAAAGAAACGGCGTAGGGAAGGCGCGATTGTTTGCCCGTCCCTTTGTGATCTTACGACGTACATCGTACTGAGTACGGGGTCCTTATGTGCTTTTCGTACTGTGCGTGCCTCTTTCCCGCTCTGGACATATATTTCCATGCTTCTGGTTTCTGGAAGGAACAGGGTTGTAGGGTTTAGTCGTGCGTCGTTCTAAACTAGACCGTGTCGCGTGGCCAGCCAATGGACACGCGTCTTTTTTGCGCAGCATTTTTAAACTTACTTTTAAATGGTTGCATATTAGCAACCATTCTAACTTTTTCCACATGATGAGTATTTCTCCTACCTTTTGGGCTTGCACATGCACGCGATCTGCCGCTCAGGTCACCTTTCCTTTCCTTTCTTTGATTTTTTTTATATAAAAAAATCCTCACCTATGTTCCCTTAGAATCACCCCAAGCAAACTGTAGCGGAGCATATTGCTTTCCATTTCTGTATAAACTGGGTCGTATTAAGGCACAAACGAATTGCGGTTCAAGCTGTGTGAACCGTGTAATGCGTCCTATGGCGTTCAAGCGCTCTGTGACCAGCTCATGGTCGCCACAATGGACGGCGTGCATTCAGTGTATTGCAACGAACGGCCGTCCCTGCAATACGCCTTTTCTTCTTGAACCTGTGTACTCCTTTACCCGACGAGCTCCCCCTCCATGCCTGTAAAGGCAGCAATCTGTTCAAATACGGCTTGAACAGGGGTGACAAATGTGACGTCCGTTTCCGCGTTACTCACAGGATCTGGTTTGCCAACCAGACCCCGCATTGTCAACCGTGAGAAGCCCTCAGGAACCGGCGTCTGGTTTGGCACGTTGGCCACATTTCGGAGCGGGTCTTCCTTGTCGGCGGCCGTGTATTTCTGGTAGTACCTGGTCGGGATGTGGTTACCCGCATCGACGATTCCCATAACACGCCCCGACGTATCGAAAACACATGCACCCGAGTCACCGGGGGACGAAAATGCACGTCCATCGAAGCCCAGGACCATAAGGTGGTAGGCGACGACGGCTCCCTGATCTGGCTCATCGAAAGGCTGCCTCAAGACGGCCTCGATTTCGTTGGTGACCCCAAAAGTGAGACCTGTTTTCGCTCCACGCTTCGCAACAAGGTGCGAAACGCGGTCGGCGTCCTCGAACGGCGGATGGATGGGGAGGTCTTTTGCGTGGATTTGGAGCATGCCGTCTCCGTCCACCGGCGGGTTCTGGAACCGAAGTGTACGAAGGCCCCCCTCGAAGGCTTTTGCAGCTGCCAGAGCAGAATGAAGCGTACTTCCAGCCACGTACACCTTGTTGCTTATCTCGTCACTGTCGTCCAGCTGCACAAGGGCCCAGTCGGCAGAGAATCCACGGGAGGAGATGTGGTGACGTGGTGAGTAGGCAACAGAACCAAAAGCGCGCTGGGACACGGATGCTTCGTCGTCGTTGGGGTCATCGATGGCGCCAAGAATTTCCGTCATGTCATCTATGTAGGACATGCCGTCTCGCTGCATTTTGTATAGAGATTCGAAAAAATCGTTTTCTGGCCTTGCAAAGTACCGCTGCTGCGTCATTTGGAAGGCCGTTTCCAAGGTACCGCGAGCCCGCTGCATCCGAGAGCGACAGTCAAAGGCGCAGTACGCGCCGCCCGACAACAAACGGAGGTTCATGTTGTTCGATCGGTGTTCGTCATTGCGGCTATGCTGGCCATTCTCGTGCTTGCAGATGTCTTGGTCGACGCGAGCTCTCTCCGCCACGGCAACATGCCGGCTGGTAATGGCATACACGGGGTCGTGATGTGGTAGCTCACGCTTATTGCCTGGGCCCGGTTCTGGTGGCTTGAGCCGCAAGTAGAAGCCGACGGTACCGCACTTTGCAGAAGGCTCGTCAGGGAGCTGTGCGGGTGGTTGCTCGATCTGATGGCCGGGATAGGGAAGCAAAGGCATGATAGCGTCTTGAATGTCGGCACACGGCTCATCGCGGCCGAGGCCGGGTCCAATCTCCCGCGACAACCGCCAATCCAGCTTTGACGACATTGTTTTGGATGCCGCGGACGCAAACGGAACGTGCTTGCTCTGGAACACCTCGACTTCGACGTCATCAATGCCGAACGACTTCAGGACGTGGCGGCACTGCAGAGCAGCCTTCATTGCAGCAGCCCATGGCGACGCGCTTCCGTCTCGCAGTCCGACAAACAAAACGACGGGAGGGCTTCCCCAATTCAGTGTTTCATCGACAGATGCCATCCGAAGCGGGTAGAATGTTTCCCAGTCGATGAGATTGAGCTGACTGGGGCGGCGTTTTACGACCTCTCCATCGTCGCTGCTGTCTCCAGGGCCCTTGCTGGCCTGGTCCAGCACAGCGACCAATCCTGCGCGTAGTTCTGCAGACCACTTGTGCACAATCTGGTGCTGTCCAACGGTGGACAGCGACTTGCGGGGCCGAGAGAAATCGGTCCCCCAGCTCCAGGACGTTGTCGATGTCCGTGCGATAAGCCGCGGGGTGCTACGAAGGCCATTGTAATAATGCGCTTTCTCGATCTCGGGCGGCTCTTGGTAGCCAGCAATGGCGGCATCGATAACATTTGGTTGTGCCATTTTCTACATCGTAGACAACCCGGCGTTCGTCGCAGTTGTACTTGTGGCCGTGGCTGTGGCCGTGGCCGCCGCCGCCAACGACGTAGATGGGTGCGCCGCTGTGTCTCGTGCTGAAGAAAATGTGTTGATGAATGGTTCGGTTGCTATGGTCTGATCGATGTCGTATCGCCGTCGCTTTGCGTTTTCCTCGAGAAAAAAACATCTTCAAGAGACTTTGACTCTTGTCTTATGGCCTAAAGCTCGCTTCGATGCCATTTTATAAAAATCCCAGTGGCGAAATTTGCGAGAGACTCACACGGAGAGAGGTGGTGATTCTGAGTGAGCTGAGCCTGGGTGAGTCAAGGGTTGGAGTTGGATTACTGTGGACGGATGTATCGTGACGGACTATTGATGTAGTCTCAATTGTTTATTTATTTAAAGGTTTTGGTCAGTTGCTCTGAATCCCAGGAGCCCCATAATTATTTAACATTCTGACCAATGATGTGAGGCTAGGTGATGGTGGTAGATTTCACGTCACATGACCCAGATCGGTCACTTTGCTGCGCAAAGCATCTAACAATTACGTGTGCAGGTTCGACAAGCTTGGAGATACCACGACACTTTAGAGACTCTTCTTTAAATGAAATGAAAACCCACCTTCGTCGAGTCCACTACGTATATTTACCAAGATTACGACTGAAACAAAAGGGGCGCACAGCCAGAGAGAGAGAGACAGAAGGCGAACGAGAGATCAGAGACGACAATGAATTCGGCGTTGAGGAGTGCGTTTTCGCATCTGCGTGCTTGGCGAGTGTGGCTCGGAATGACAGGCTATTTTCCGATATGGCAGGGATGAGGCGAGAGAAGCCGAGTATCGACAAGACCACAAGACCATGCTGTAGATGGGCACACAAAAAGCAGAGAGACAAATGTCAACACGAAATCACGAACAGAGCGCCGTTGCAACCGCAGAAAGGCAAGGGGCTGTAGGCTGTTTCCTGGGATGAAATCGACGTGAAATAGGCAATTAAGCAGGGTGGATGCACGGCTGTACGAACTGGCCAGTTGCATCTCGAGGCTGACTGCTGATTGCTGTCTCTTCGTTTTCGTATATATATAAAGGTATATGCGGTGTACGGATGTTGATAGTGGCATTTATCCATCACAGCCATCATAGGCCGTACCCGGACGGCCGTCCTTTTGTTGATAAATCCCGGGTGGCTGGACGTACAGTCATAACGGATAGGCCCTGCTTCGTTTCTTCTCGTGTAGATGCAGTTCCGCCAATTGGTTTGATTGTTTCTTGCGTTGCCCCTGTCTAACGGGTCGTTTAATATCGCCGTGACGGCTTCTGGCATCGCGAGGCATTCTGGCGATATGAAAGGGCTCGTATTTCTCTTCTGTCCTCGAACTGCGGCGTATGATTACAAAAGTAGTCGTCGAGATGGACGTTTTCTTCTACCGAGTCGGGAGATCTGGTCCACGGTATTAATTGCAGTCATAGCTGTGGATAGTTTCACTACATCGGAGTAGACTCTGATCTCACTAGGATCGGAGTACGACATGCGAACTGCGGAATACACGACAGCACGGAATGCAGACGACGGGTCAACGGCGGAGACTCTCCCAATCTAAATATGCGGCCTCTCTTGTGCAACGCGTCGGAAGACGAGCAGGCACATTCCCGCCAGGAACAAGAACACGGAAGAGAAAAGGGGACCAGCACACGGCATACTGTGTGGCGTTATTGTGTTTTTACTCGCTACTTCGTAGGCTGTGAGAGACAGACTCATAGATCTTGATACTTGGATATTGGATATTCTGATATTCGTATCGCCACTCCGAAAAAGCGGGCGGCGCTATGGAAGACAAGGATGAAGGCCGGCGTGGCCGCTCCACACGTTCACATGTACTCGTCATGCAAAGACGATGCAGAGTATCCTGGCGTACACTGTATATGCAGGCGCTGGTTTTCGTTTCGTTTCGTTTTGTTTTTGGCGGTTGACTTGCTCTCGGACTCGGCACTCTTTTGGACACGGACCAGCCTAGTCAGCGAGCGAGCTCTGAACGCGTACCACGTTCTGGCACGGGGAAGCTCCTTTTCTGTAAACTGTTCTTCTAGCCTCGTGGGCAGGGATTGGCAAGGATTCGTTTTTCCCTTTTTTTGCCCAGAAACCTGAACCTGATAGGGAGGGGTTGCGAGCCGGAAGGATTCTGCTTCACCACGAGGAGAGCGGGCCAGGTAAGAAATAAGTACTAAAAAACGCACCAAGATTCTGTAGGGCGTAAAAGAAGGAGTTTGTTTTTGTCTGACATGCGTTAGTGCTATTCTGGAAAATGGCCTGAACAAAGCAAGGGGGAACGGTGCGGCGTCACGGCGAGTTCAGTACGAAGTAGAGAAAATACGTCGTACAAAGTACGCGGACACCCTCGTTTGGGAAATCAGCTCGTGTGAACGTCCTCAGACTCGCAACGACATCTCTTGAGGGAGGGTGAGCTTCTGGAACAAATGACATGAGAGACGGGATGGGGAGAGGGGAACATAAAGCAGGAAGAGGGGAAGCAACAGGAGACGGACCTGCATGGGTCGCATGTCGATTGGCTCGACATCAAAGAGAACACTGACGCCTTGCAACGTCGGCAGGAAGTCATGCACGAAGTCGTGCTGTGCAAGCGACTGACTGCACTTAAAGTTTGCCGCAGAGGGCCAGGCCAGTCTCTTGGTTACTTGACGCACGTCATGAGCAGCTGCCACAAGAGTACATTGGAGGGTGAGGGGAACACAAGTATGGTTGCATTGAAAATAGATCGAGAAGAATACGTCGTATATGACTGACGGTGAGAATGACGGGCAAAATGATCGAAGGATGAATTGTGCCCTGGTGCCCTGTGCTGTGAAGGAAAGTTGCGTTGCATCTGAGCTGCGGTTTAGGATCATACTTCGTACTCCTGCCGGCAGAGTGAACATTTGGAGCCAAAGCCGGCAAATTCCCTCAGAGCTGAAAAGGGGAAACGTCACGATTTCAAAACAAGACTATGATCCCGGCTTGTAGATAAATGTACTCCGTATTGTGTTTGAACGCATGAGCTGGCGGACTTGGCTCCTGGCTAAGCCTGGCCTTGCTGTACTGTTTCGACCGACAGCAGTTTACATCTAGCAGTGTCCCCAGTCGGCTGGAATATACACTGCTGCCCACTAACCTGGATTTGGAAAAGATATTCGAGATTAGAGTTACCCAGCAGAAGCTGAAAACCGACCATGTTGGCATTTGCCCTCTGGCCATTCCATCCATACCTGTGGATGTGTAATACATAGTGTCCGGGCACAGATATGTGCTTGCTGCAGCCCTTGCAAGCGAAATGTGAGAAGCATACCTGCTGGTGCCAGGTTTCCGTGTGTTGCCCCCCCGTTCGATGCAGTGCCCCAGTTCAACCAATATTATCAGGCTTGTGTAATTCGGCCTATGGCCGCAGGTGACCAATATCCAAATCTGCAGCCTGCCTGAGTGTATCTGAAGAAACAACGAGGGGGGGAAAATGCCATGTCACAGAAACTGCGGAAGGGCTATCTGGTGTAATATATCTCTTGTACACCCGAGGCGCTAAATAAACGAGCCGTGGCAGAGACATATTGGAGAAAAACGTTCTCAAACAGATAGACTCACTGCCAACTGTGACAGCAAGCCCGTTTCTTTCTCCACTCTCGTGCGATTCTCGGCCCTCAACGGCAGTGCAACCACGGGCGCACACGCGGATGTGCGGTTCGTCATCAGGAACGTCGGCGGTGTTTCTGGGTGAAGAAAACGCTTGCAAATGCTGGGATATTGGTGCACCGTGACAAGAGCTAGGTCGATGACTCTGACTGCTCTCTTTTCTTTCCGTTGCCAAAAGCAACTGCAAGCTGGACGCACCATACGCCTGCCGACGGGAAACCTAACCGAGAGGGATCCACGCCCTGGTCGTTGAGGATTGCGTTTCACAGGAACGGGAAGTGCCTTTCCATTGGGTAAAAAGACAAGCCAACGTTCAGTTCTGCCTCCTTTTATTTGTGAGCCTGTCAAGTGAGAAAGAGGAGAAACAAAACGAATCAGTGCAGCCAAGAGAGGCTGCATTAGACAAGCAAAGCCAAAAGACATATACGTCCCAAGACGGTGTGAAGACGGGATGACAAAAGCTGAAGCAAAGTTCCTTTGGCCAATAATCCAAAGAGGCCGGAGAGAGTTCGGCAATAGCCGCTGCAAACGACTAAAAATAAAATAAGTGCGCACGAATAATCATGGCTGGGGTGTAAAGTGCAGCGCAAGCTCGTGTCACGTAAGGATTGGCAAGGGACATAAACACGTCAGAAATTGGCAATGTGATTGTTGTGTGTGATGAAAATAACGTGCAGGGGACAAGGCTTCCATGGCGTTTTCTAGAGCTCGCTTGAGCTTGCTTTGTCAAAGATAGGGACCTAGTAAGACAACCGAGAGGCTGTCCGTTGGTGACCAGGCAGCGGAAAACACCAGACAGCACAGCAAGCGGACCAAAACTGCGGCCAGCAAAAGAGACTTCAACAACCAGACCGCGCCGTTCACCGCAAGAACAAATCCTGCGAAGATAAAGTGTCTTCAGGTTCGTACGATGCAAGGGCGGACCACCGGTTCTGGATTGGTGTATCTTTGCGGTTTCCGTCTTCGTCCTCCCAACAACCTGCGTAACCAGGATCCTGGGTGGCGTTCACACGTTAAGGCTGCCGTTTTGGGCTTTTGTGATGCGGCCACTTTGACTGGCCGCATATCTTGGCCGCTTTAACAGGCCGTTGGATAGTTGATATTGTGGGAGCATAATGTCGTTTGTTTGTTTGCGTGTTTTCTTTTGTCTTATTGTGGTAAGTGTTCATTTTTTTCAAGACCAGGAAAAGGGCGGCATGAGTGGTGAAGTCTTGTGATAGAAATGGTTTCTGTCGGATGGACCGTTTCGCTTTGAAAGTACTTCCGTACGACATACTCCTCGCTCATATGACGACGTATGTGGACCCGATTTTGACCGGGAAAACTCGACACATCCATGTTTTGAGGAAAGGTTGGCGCCAAGTTGGATGGTACCCTGTTTGCCATTTTGAGCGAAGTCGCGCCCTTACGCACACGCGTTTGCCATGGGTAGTTCTGCGTTCCACGGGCAAGCTGGTAAGGTCGACGCGAATAACGCAAGACAGGGCTAGAGTAGTAGTATATATTCTGGGGAAAAGAGGAGGCATGCCATTTTTCCACGGGGAAAAAGGGGCCGCATTTTAAACCACCACTTGGCGTATGCGACATTGCTGATCCTCCGTACAGAGTACGACGTTATTACGACGGACGATGTACTGACATATTATGTAGGGTTGACTGTCGTTGTTTTGCAACTTACACTGTATTACAAAATTATCTTCCTGTCGTAGTGTCGTAATGATTCCCTAGTGGTCTCCAATCGGTAAGAAAAATATTAATGTCCCGTATGGCAGAGAATTCCGGGCTGAGGTGCATGAGATCGGCAGAAGCAAACATGAGGTACTGCGAGAGTGTGGTAAACCGGGGTCTTTAGGTCATGTTCTAAGGTGCCCTTTTCATGCAGTATCGGGTGTTAGTAGAGGAGATATCAATTCAACACATCTTGAAAATCAAAAACGTTTCTGGTTTTTGCCTCGTTTCATGATCTTTTCATCCCCGAAACTGCCGCCAATTTTAGCTCGTCTACCCATCACGAGAGCACAGAGTTGGACGGACATCCGTTCCACAGAAGTACCACATTTACAAAATGAGACTGAGGTAGACGGCAGAAAATTGTTTCCCGTGGAGCTTCCGTGTCTGGTACGGCTATGTATCAGCCATATTCCTTGGCTCGTGTAGGCGCCTCTCTCGTGCCTCGTCAGCCGAATAGGGGAAGGTCGCACTAAAGGAAGAGGTCAAGACTGGGACGCGTGCTTAGCCCGGCGTGGCAGTCTATATCAGATTGATCAATGCTCCCTTCTGACTGGCTGGTATGCACGGAACAGACAAAGTGCGGCGAGAACATCTGATTTTGTGTGCGAAATAAACCGTGAGCGCTGTGTATATCTGTGGGCTGTAGAATGCCGAATCAAAAGAACAAAAAGCACATGGGCGGCTGCAAAAGACCACCGGTCGAGACTCATCCTTACCAGGGTCAGGACCACGCCTTGCATTTGAAGCCTGCTCGCCAAGTTAACAAAGCATGTTTCGTGCGGTGATACTTTGGGATTCGACTGCATTATGGTTGGCCAGTGAAAATGTAGACCTTGTTTCGTTTTCCCAGGCCAGGCCAGACCAGACCCTATTGTTCCCGTTCCTGTTGTGGTTATCGATGTTGCCTCGAGCACATAGGGTGGACAAGACGAGTAATTAAGGCTCGAAGTAGAGAATGCCAGGTCAACAGCCACCGAAATTATCCATCTTGAAACGCAGAAGGTCGTTGCTGGCTCTACTGCTGGTATTTCCTGAACCGCGTGTCCGCCTGTGATATATTGCACTCAATGCGATGCATCGTCCTGGGTAGGCCGTTGCCTTTTCCCGTATCCTAGACGTGGGAGAGTTCTGACATTTGGCACACCATTCCCCGTGTCTAGACCCCATGCAAGCCGATGAGGCCTATGTCGCCAACACTTCCGATCCACGAGCCGGCGTTGCCATCGCTTTGCCTGGCATAAATTGCAGGGCCTAGTGCCGGGGCCATACTGCTCGTGTATGCACTAATCTTGAAGCTGCGTTCTCGATTCCTCATTTTCGTCTTTGTCTGCGGTATTCATTTTTGCTTTCGTTCCTATTCGCTCCTGTCAGCCTGCCGCCAATTTCGAAAAGCTTTAAAAACTATCATAGAACGCCCTGAGACGGGGCGACATGCATGTGCATACCATAATTAGGCCATGCAGAAATGAAATAACGGACAGTTGGAAGCATGAAGTGCTCAATCGCCCTTCTAGTGTAGGACTGGAGAGCGGAGTGATTTCGTTGGGCCTGAGAGACCCCCGTATCAGGGCCCGCTCTGTCTACCTCGTCACCCCGATCCCCGTGAAGATCGATCTGCAGAAGGAAATGGGAGCCCACTCGCCGCAATTTGATGCATGAAAAGGGATTGGTCTGCACTGAACAATGCTGAGGTGGACGCGCCTAGAATCAGCCGGGCCTGTCTTGCGTGGGCGACCTGCGACACCAGCGTGTCAGTGGGTTTCTCGTTTGCTGCGTTGGACGACTTTTCACTGGACCGCTTTGCTACCAGCGGTCTGTCAAAGCTCCGCTTGTTGTGTTGCGATCCCAGACGTCGACGTATAAAAAGACGAGGAAATATAAGAGAGGCTGCAGCATGTAGGATGCGGGCTGCAGGTCGCAGGTCGCAGGCAGGGCCCGCTGTGCTGCCTTCTGAAATGAACGGCTGCACGACAAGGGAGAGGAGAGGAATTGCGCAGCAAGGGAGAGAGGTGACCGTCAATTCAAATGGAGGATTAAATGAAGCCCAGAAAACTGACGAAAAGGAGATATCTTGCATGCGAGAAGGATTGGTTGGGCTGTACTCCGTAGAAGGTGACCTCCTGCCATTCGAGACTGCCGATGACTGGCTAGGAAGGCGCTGTTTAGTTGCGACCATGCGCGCCTGCCTCTGTAAATACATCACGACCACTATGGTGCACCAAATGGAAGGAGCGACTGACAGCAAGGGAAGGCACGTCTGCACGTCTCGAGCGTACAGAAAGGACCTCCAGGATCTGGCGGCTCCTTCTTGTTCAGGATACACACCGGCCTGTCCATCTCATCCCATCTTGTCTGTCCCTCGTTGCACTTCTTCGCCCTCATCGCTTCTCCGTTAACCCTGTTTTCTCCCGCAATCCATTCCTTTCTCCCCTCCCACCGTGTCTGCAGCGCTCGTCACTGGCTCATGCCCCCTTCTCAAACACACCGTCGAAGTTTCTTTTTCTATATTATTTATTGGCTCAGCACCCCACGTCCCCCTCGCTTCTCCTGTCCACTGCAGCCCATTTGGTGACATTGATTTCTGTCTGTGTCTTTGGTGTTTTTTGCTTCGTTTTTGTCGCGCCGCTTTCTGGCTCTCGTCCTGAGAAGCTCGTCCCACTCTCGCCTTACGACGCCGCTCCTCACCTTGGAACTGGCCTTGCGGCAGCAGCAACAGCACCCGCTTTTGCACTAAATGCCAATTTAATGTCAACAATCCCGCCAGTCTTTCGCCATCTCCGTTCCTCACACACCCTCTCGGCCACACCCTGTCTGGCCCTGTCCACTCACAGACAACACACCCTGCCTCGAACCCACCCCAGTCCACCTTCCGTCAAAAATCCACGCCCACCGAAACAGACCATCGCGCTTTTTGCCCATGCCCAATTGCTGGCATTGGATGGACACAACGCCAACGCGTTGCCGAAACGACCCCGTCCCTGAAGGAGACCAAGCAGGGAAGGGCCGAGGACTTTCTACAGCGTTGTTTGCACGCATTGGTCTATTTTCTCTCCTGCTTGGGGATTGCCTGTTCCTCGATCACTGTGAGGCCTGCCGACACTGCTTAAGCCGAAGCCAGAAGTCACTAGCTGTAAGCACGAACCCCCAATTCCATCCATGACGGACAGGGCCTGCGTTGGAATGGTATTGCCCGGGTCTCGTGTCAATCTCTCGCCAGTTCTCTGTGCCCCAAAAAGAGACAGGCGCGTTTTTCGTTTCTGGCCCAGCCAAGTCCAGTCCCTCCGTCCCTCAGCATCCAGATTTTCTCCTCTCTTCCTTCTCCTTGCGTTCTGTGTTTTCGTGTCCCACGTTTCTACATTTCCTTTTCTCCTCTTTTCCGTCTTTTCCTTTCTCCTGTTGTTCGTTCTTGTGTCGATGGGGGAAGCTTCCCACTGACTATTTTGGCCAGTCGACATTGTGCTTGTAGCTTCCACTGGCCTTGGAATCTGGGCGACCAACACACGCGAGTGGCCGACGACCTGTATTGGCGCTTTATCTTTCGACTTTCCGCCCTCGTTCACGTCCCTTCACTTTTTATCCGCGTTCCTGACTGGCGTTGTGCTTCACAAACGCGAGATCGGACGACTACGATACGATCTACAACGCTTGACGACCTAGCTAATTCCTCGTTTCTCCTTTTCTTCTCGTTACGAACCCGCAATGTCATGACGATGCAAACGACGATCTCACAAACGAGTGTTTACCTCCTCTTTCCGAGCACCGCCTTCCAGGGCCGTTGCGTCCGCCGGTCTTCCTCGTGCACGTAGTCGCGGGGAGCCGTCAAGATGCAGGCAGTGCCAAGTGTAAGTGTTTGCGGCAGCTGCTTTGTCACGAGATAAACGCATATGGATATCCCCGTTCTGCAATAGGACACGGATGCTGCCTTTGTTTATACTCTCTTATATCGTAACATTTTAAAGCTAACCTCTGCCCAGCTCGTGGGAACCGGCACCGCGGTTGCGGCCGCTGCCACCGGACTTGTTTTTGCACAGTCTGCCAATGAACCAGATTTTCATCGGCCGATGTCTGCTCGACCATACCTCAACACTCTCGACCGAGACCATTCCTCCTCCTCTTCTGCCACTCCTCCTTCTGCGTCTCGTCCCACGACATCTCGGCCCATGGCAAAGTCAGCTAGCTTTGTCTCGGCACCTTCTGCGGCAGTGGCTGCTGACGATCGAGTTCGCAACGTCAGCAATGGCAGCAGTAACACCAGTTCTTCTTTTTCGACACGCCCGTCACAGATAGCTCCATCAGAAGTATCCGTTGCTCCTTCCTCCACGGCCACCCTCCCACGCTCAACCGCATCCTCCTCCCAGAGCGGTTGGAACCGCCGCCATTCTCTCGTCCAGCGAGGTGACTGGATTCCACCTCCAATTTCCGAGGTCTCGCGAGACTCGATTTCTTCAAACGGTTCCTGGATTAGACGTCTATCCATACGACCACTTTCTCAGCACGGAAGTCCACGATCTAGTGTGGGACCTGACTCCCTCTCCGTTAATTTTTCTCTGGGTTCCGCAGCACCCATTCTCTCACAACAATCTTCAGCACCCCCACAACAGCAACAGTCCAGAAACAAACTGGTAAAACGCGCAACGGCCGGCGCGGACGCCGCTCCCGTCAGCCTCTCCAGGCATGGCTCTCGTTCTCAGATGCCTTCACTACGCCGCCCTGCAACAAGCCACCAACGCTCTGCCACTTTACACCAAGTATCCTATCCGGACGAACAGGCACCTGTGGCCTCAAATTCAGCAGATCCAAAATTTTCTTTCGACCAACGAACCCGCCCAAGCCTGGCCATATTCCGTCTGGGAGCTGAAACCCCCGAACCCGCCGATGACCAAAACGATCAAGCAGAAGCCTACGGCAGACAGGAAGAAAGTGCTCATGCTCACGTAGTGCCCCGGCTACCACAGCAAAACCAGAAGAGTTCTCTGCAAACGAAGTGGACGTCGTTTTTCCATGAACGGTTAACAAAGTCGTCAGTCACCGTTCGTGGTAGCTCGCCTTTCTCCAGTGACAGTAGTCCTGGCGGTACGCACTACAGCCTTCCGACGCGAACATTACAGGTTCGACACGGGAAACAATCCGGAACTTATCTTACGCATGCCTCCATACTGTCTGCCCAAGAACCTGCCTCGACGTCCTCGTCTCCTCCCGCACTACGTGCGAATGCGATGCTCGAATCTCATTTTCAGTCGCCTATTGCTATAAAGACTGTTGGAAAGACGGTTGGAAAGACGCCCGAGGGAAATACAGACGAAATAACCGTCTTGCCTCATGGCTCAAACTCCTCGCCCCAGGACACACCATCAAAGCGAGCTAGGCGTTCGATCTCGATGAACTTCAGCTCACCCACAAGCTGGATGGCAAAGACTGGTAGCATTCGTCGTTCGAAACGCGGCACCGAATATCCGCCTAACGCAAGTGCCACAGGCAGTCTCCGCATGAATAGACAGCTTGCTACTGCCGCTGCTGCAGGTAGTCTGCCTAATGGGAGACGTCATGTCTCTGCCCCTTTATCCGGGTCCCGGCCGTCATCAGCACAGGCACATTATCAGCAATTCCAGACTCGTAGTGCGACGACACCGGCTGACTTGCACCTCCGTTCACCACCGGAGGGGTTCACCCAGCTACCCCACGGTTCTGGTGGTGCCCAGGAGCGGGAGCAGGTGGTGGCCGGTAGGGGCAGTCCCGTGCCACCATCGTACGTGGATGCCAGGGCTATTCCGAAGCGTCAACGCAACTCATCCTCACCTCTACCCCCACTGTCGCGCCTTTCCAGTTTTAATATTGATTTGACCCGGCTGGGCGCTTCTTCTAGTGCATCAGGGCAATTGGCGGCAGCCATTTCCGGTAGCTCTGCGTCATACAAGGAAAACCAGACACCTGTTCCATCGGGCTTTGCGACACTGCCGCGGTCCTTCCCACTTGTGCCGCACTACCGGGATGTATCTGACGAGCGGTCATTCACTTTAGTTGGCTCGGATTTGGAACAGCGTGGATTTGCTTCGTCCGGCGATGATGACGATACCGACTTTAAGAGCGACACCATCTTCGACTCGATTCGTACTGCGGCCTCTGCACGTGTCCGTTCCACCGACACCCCGATCGAGTCAATGTTTGACGAATCCCCACCCAGCACGGCAGGCAATGGCAAAGCAAAGCGCCTGTCGATACAAGAAATCCTGGGCCAGGCTTGGGACAGTGACACGCGCATCATGGAGGAAGAAGACGAGGGTTTCTCGACCCCGATTCGGAATCTTCCTATACGATTGGAGCGGTCTCAATCTCCGGCATCGGTCATGCGTCACTTTGACGAGGACTATGTACCTGCTGACAACCACGATAATCGCCCCGAGACCGAAATGAACAGCGTACTCGCGTTGACGATTAGCGGTACGTCGCATGCAAATGACGTTGATTACAGCCGACCGTCCCTTGATGATGACGACGACGACGACTGGGCACGTGTGGATGATAGCGGTGTTACAAATCACCTGTCTCCACCGTCTAGATCTGTCCACAACTCGCTCCACGAGATTAACGGCCTGTTCCGAGACAACAACACTGGTTTTTTGTCTTCTCGCCACCAGCGCCCTGCCCTTGGGCTAATCAGTGGAAATGGTGGACTGGACGTATCGTCCGAACAGTACGATAGCTTCGTGACTGGCGGCAGGCGGGACCGGCCTCGGAGCAACCTGTTTGACTGGAGCGAGTCGACCGTACACCTCAACAAGATCGACAGCGATGGCCATTCCCCGCGACCCAAGACTGTACACGGCAAGCAGGAACTGGACCTTAGGAACGGACGGGCTGCGAACCGGAAGGGCCCAGCAGTCGCTCACGTCAGAAGCCAGAGCGTACCGGTCAACGCTGATCCTGCAACCGAGGGCAGTAAGCTGTCTACATCCAAGTTCGGAACATGGGCCACCTCTGGACCGAAGCACGCAAGTGAGGACTGGGACGACGACTTTGATTTTGGAACGAACCACGGCGATGACGACGTTGATGAAAACAATGTCGACTGCTTCGACACCGAAGAAGAGGATGCACCTGGCCGCACCTCCACGCTGCGCTCAAGCAAAGGACCTGGCTCATTTGCCATGATTGTCCCGGCATCGATCCAGGCCACACAGCCCACTGTGAAAGCCCATTCTGTCCAGATCCGCGAGCTGTCGCTCCTGGTGAACGGGCTAAAGCGCCTTTGTCGTCATGCTCGGGACCTGGATATTGTTGATGAATCGCCGGCGCTGTGGAAAGAGGCCGCGAATATCATTGCGCTAGCCTCGCCTGACGAAGACCTTTCAGAGGCTACAACATCTAAGACGAACCAGGTTGCAGGAGACTCTACTGATCCACGTACCGAGAGAGCGGTAACGACAGTCTCATCATTCGAGAACGACAGCGATATTCCAAGAGCATCAATCGAATTCGATGCGTCCGATGTTGAAGACCGGATTTTGGAGGCGAAATTCGGCGACCAGAATCGTAACAGCTTCGAGGATCCCTTCGACACGTCTGAGTTTGTGCAGGCACCAAACACGCCACCCCGACCCGATATGAGCAGGACTGCTGTTGTTAGGGAGCGACACAACACTCGCCGCCGGTCGGTATTTTCTCCCGAAGACGACATCTTTGGTGGCGGCTGGCCAGTGGCTGAGGACAAGTCCCCTGCGAGGCCAGTCGAGAAGGAGGCGCCGCGACCACAGACCCCCAACCGGTTCATAACAACCGCTGAGACGCCCGACAGTGCTATGATTGAGTCTATCATGGCAGCGATGCAGCAGCAACGGTCCGCCTCGGCGCCGATTCGAAAGTCGCCCGTCAAGCAGACGTCAACATCGGAGCTGTTTTTTAACACGAATACGCTCCAGGAGCTTGTGAAGCGCGCTAACACCCTCTTTCACACGCTCTCTGATCTCGTCCGCCGCGCCGAGCTGTTCACACAGAGCCCGGCTGTGACACCACGACATGACCGCCTCAATCGCTGTGAGGACGGTAGCCCCGCTTTCACGCGTGTGTTCACCGACCCATCGAGCCCCTCAAAGCGACTGCCCAAGAGCCACAGTGGCAACTCGGTTGCTCGTGCCTCGCCGGCTTTGGAATCACCTTCCACGGCGCGAGTCAGCCAGAGACTGCAAATGATGACCGTGAACTGACAAGATCACTTCGAGTACCTTGTCTTGTTCACCTGTCTCACTACTTTTTCTATTCTCAGCATGGTGTTTTTTCCATGTCGCCAGTCCTGTACGAATACACACTTTGTCGTTAACAACCCGGCCGACGCCGCCGATGCCTTCTCATTATTTACTGCATTGTTTCTTCTCTGTTTCCCTTTATGTCTGTTTCCTATGTTTCCCATTTCATTTGTCATGGACCGCATAGAGGAGAGGCATGGCTACAAGATGTGGTCATGCAATGTACTTTTTCCGCGTTTTGTTTTCCGGTTTCCCCTCTGTTGATTTTGATTTTCATCTGACTTGCTTACGGTTACGTTTTCTGGGACATCCAGAAGAAAGGGGGACATAAATTGGAACGGACCTTGGGACAAAACAAACGCATTCTTATTTCTTTTCGGATGGCTTTAACTCTGACCAAAAATAGCGAACATCGTGAGAGGTTGGTGGGCATGGTATCGACTCTGGGACCGACAGCACGTCGCACGACTGGTGTTTCTGTTTTATTTCGAAGGGGCTTTGTTATTTCTTCCCGTCAGGGATATTCTTTTTGCATTTTTCTCTGGTTTGAAAACCTGGTAGAAGGACACACGCACACTCGCATGCAAAACAACCGCATATTGCGACTCATGGATGCTGACAGCGGCGGTGGCCATCTGGCCAGGCTCGTCTCATCCGCACAGGAAACAGCAAGCATCTATAGAATTAATGACATTATGTTTAAAGAACGCTGCGTCTAATGATCTTTGCACGGCATTTACATGAATAGTTTGTTTTCTTTCCAGCATTTTCGGTGTTGTACTTTGGTATTCATGCTGCCTATCTGGTACAAACCTGACGGGTCATCATATGTGATATTTCATCTCTATCATGATGCTGTGCAGGCAGCAGTTAAAGTACAATGGGCTCCTGCATATCATTGAGGCTCTCGTATCAAGAAGACTGGATTACCGCACGGCAGCTGACGGATTATTCGTTTAAGAGATATGCAGTTAGACACGGCTGCCCCGCGCTAGTCTGCAACAGGAATGAAGCTGGTGCACGGGCCAGGGGACGAACGGAGACGCGACGGGGGAGTAAACAACCTACGAAGGACAGGGAAATGAGGACCGGACGAAGGCGCGCTAGCCGTTCATGGCGCGATTGGGACGCACCCATGCCTGAGGCAAGTACCAGCAGGTGCACTTTCCCCTGAAAACAACAGAGTCAGCGCGTGTTCTCTAGCGGTGAGTACTTTGGCGGAGAACGAAGGCAAGAACGAGAAATGAGGGGTGGACACATGCCCGAGATCAACAAACCAACAACGGTTCCTGGGCCGTTATTGGCCTCCCGAGCCCCTTTTCAGCATCTCCCTTGCGGTGCATCCGTTGGTCTCTGTCCATTGGTCTTTTCCTCCACGCTCAAGCCACCCACGGCACTGTTTCTCTCCAAAATCTGTTGAGCAACCAGAGAGGGGCAGCTCTAACAGGTGAAGGCAACCACTTTCCCACTGTATCTCCCCCGTTCTTTCCCACCCTTTCCCCTCCCGTATTATTTTTTCTGGACCGTGCTCATTTCCCACCCTCGCACCTTTCCTCCTGTTTGTTTCCCCACCCGCCACACCTGCCCATATCGTGTTCCGACCCTGCTGGCTTTCCTTTTTCTTTCCAAACAAAAAAAAATATCACAACTCTTCCTTCTTCACTCCCGACCCAAAACCTCATCTACAATTGTCCGTCAACACACATCCAACCACACAACCGTCACCATGCGCGAGATTGTGAGTCCTTGTCCCTCAGCGTTCTTGTCTTCTGCCCTCGACCGCCCGCGCGTCTCTGCTCTCCGTCCCTTTGCCCCTATTCTCCTCTCACCGTCTCTTTGCTTGCCACGAGACGGCCAGCCCATAGCCTGATCCTACCCGTTCCTGGTGTCGACTGCTTGGTGTCTCTCTGTCGGAGACAGCTTCACATCGTGAGATGGGCGTGAATTGGGGCATTTGCTTGTTTTAGAGGGCGTTGCCGTCCGCTTTCCTATGCATGCCTTCGTCGGTGGCCTACTCCCCTTTCTTGGGCCAATTTTCCCCTCTCCCCACTCACCGACCATACCGCATATCACACAACCGCCGGCCACAAAAATTGCAGAGAACGTGGCTGTGAGACCTAGCACATATTTTCTGCAGTCTTTCCCTCCTTGCTTTGAATTCGCAGAGCTACAGCATCGATATAATTTTGAGCAATTGCTAACCTTGGTTTTTCTCATCAACAGGTTCACCTCCAGACCGGCCAATGCGTATGCTTCGCGTCCAAACCCCCCTCACGTTCCGAAGACAACGAATTACCAAATTTTCAATATGATGTCTTGCAGCGGCGAGACATGTTTGTACTGACTTGATTTTTTCTATAGGGTAACCAAATCGGTGCCGCTTTCTGGTACGTACAGAGAACCTTTGAACCCCTCGACAGGACTGGACGCATGTTAACGATGGTGTAGGCAGCAGATTTCCGGCGAACACGGCCTCGACAACAATGGTGTCTACAACGGCACCTCGGACCTCCAGCTGGAGCGTCTGAGCGTCTACTTCAACGAGGTTTGTTTTTTGTTTACCCACCAGCTTTGCTGTCACGTCACACCGTTTGACTCCATGTTCTAACAATATCGGAAAGGCCTCTGGCAACAAGTACGTTCCCCGTGCCGTCCTGGTCGATCTCGAGCCCGGTACCATGGATGCCGTCCGTGCTGGTCCTTTCGGTCAGCTGTTCCGTCCCGACAACTTCGTTTTCGGCCAGTCGGGTGCCGGCAACAACTGGGCCAAGGGTCACTACACGGAGGGTGCTGAGCTTGTCGACCAGGTCCTCGACGTCGTCCGCCGCGAGGCTGAGAGCTGCGACTGCCTGCAGGGCTTCCAGATCACCCACTCTCTGGGTGGTGGTACCGGTGCCGGTATGGGTACCCTCCTGATCTCCAAGATCCGTGAGGAGTTCCCCGACCGCATGATGGCCACCTTCTCCGTTGTCCCCTCGCCCAAGGTGTCTGACACCGTCGTCGAGCCCTACAACGCCACCCTCTCCGTCCACCAGCTGGTCGAGAACTCGGACGAGACCTTCTGCATTGACAACGAGGCTCTGTACGACATCTGCATGCGCACCCTGAAACTGCCCAACCCCTCGTACGGCGACCTGAACCACCTGGTCTCCGCCGTCATGTCCGGTGTCACCACCTGCCTGCGTTTCCCCGGTCAGCTGAACTCTGACCTGCGCAAGCTCGCCGTGAACATGGTGCCCTTCCCCCGTCTGCACTTCTTCATGGTCGGCTTCGCCCCCCTGACCAGCCGTGGCTCGTACTCGTTCCGTGCCGTCACCGTCCCCGAGCTTACCCAGCAGATGTTCGACCCCAAGAACATCATGGCCGCCTCGGACTTCCGCAACGGCCGCTACCTGACTTGCTGCGCCATCTTCCGCGGCAAGGTGTCCATGAAGGAGGTCGAGGACCAGATGCGCAACGTCCAGAACAAGAACTCGTCGTACTTCGTTGAGTGGATCCCCAACAACGTCCAGACCGCTCTTTGCTCGATCCCGCCGCGCGGCCTTAAGATGTCGTCCACGTTTGTGGGCAACTCGACTGCCATCCAGGAGCTGTTCAAGCGTGTCGGCGAGCAGTTCACTGCCATGTTCCGTCGCAAGGCCTTCCTTCACTGGTACACTGGCGAGGGTATGGACGAGATGGAGTTCACTGAGGCTGAGTCCAACATGAACGACCTGGTCTCCGAGTACCAGCAGTACCAGGATGCTGGTATTGACGAGGAGGAGGAGGAGTACGGCGTCGAGGAGGGCGACATCGAGGAGCACGAGTAAATGTAGCGCTGCCGTCTTCGACAGTGCCCACCTTGTGCGCGTAAGCGTGCGCTGCTGCTCACCGCCCATGTCCCTTGCCGCCCATGTCGCCCATACCTCGTTAGGGATGATATGACGCTGTCACTGGGCGCGATGATGTTTTGTTCTTTTCGCTTTTTTTCCTCTTTTATTTAGCCCACTCAGCCCTTCTATTGATTCTTGAAACTCTTCCTTTCTTAATATAAAAAGGACAGCCTCGGAGGGGCTTGTTTTCCCTGTTCAGAGGTGGATATACCATTTGCAAAACAAAAATATTCTCCCGTGGCCTTGTTGTGTCGCGTCGAACCTTGCAGTGAAATTTGTGCAACATAAAAAAATGAAATCAAATTAAATTTGTGAGCGTAACAAAACGGGTAGAAAGACAGCAAAGACGCCCTTTGCGGTATCAGTAATATGCTCATGAAGGCCCCCAAAACAGAATGCCTGTGGTATTTGCATCTGCAGGTCCCAAAATCGTTTACAGTTCCAGAAAAGACGTAGACAAAACATCCTAATCTAGCATCCCGAAGCACCATAGAGAAAGGGACGAAACGCCGCGCACTATCTGTCGAAAAACCAAAAAAACGCCGCAGGACGAAGCCTGAAAAGAAATCCGATATACACCTCCTTTCTGCGTCTGTCACCGCGAGAGAAAAACGCACAACAGAACAAAGGTATAAAACAGACGGCGGCCCAACACCGGATCTCCAAAAACCTAGTCGCCAGAGAACCGCGTCGTCGAAGCAGGCGCCGTGTTGCTGCTGGTACTTCCTCCGCCGCCACCCCAGCCGCCAAACAACGCCGATGCCCGCTTCATGGACTGCCGCCAGGTGTCGGAGGCGGGCCGTGCGCTGCTGCCTCCGCCGTTTATGCTGCTGCTGCTGCTGTCATCGTTGTGCCCACCGCCGTTGAGGCTCGTCTCTGTGATACCGCTCATTCCTGACTCGCGGCGGGGATCGTGGCGTCGCGGCGACAGGGGCGGCGTAGGTGGGAGGCCAATGGCGTGGCCGGGCACAGGTCCCGTTTTCTTGGACGACACAGCGGCCGTGGCCGGCCCGCTAGGCTTCTTGGCCGAAGCGACGTGTCGAGCGGGCGGTGGTGGCGGTTCTGTTGGTCCGTATGCCAGCAGGGGCGTCAGCGCCTCAACCGTCTCGTGGCGCATGAGCTCCATAGCCTCCTGCTGCCGTTTTTGCTCGGCAAGCGAGTGGGGGAAGTTCTCGGGCTCCAGCGCATCGTTCTCGGCGCGCGCCAGGCGCTGCAAAAAGCACGCCACCACCTCAAAGGTGCCTTCGTGGCTGTCGAGACGCTGCCGGTGCCGCTCGAATTCCTCGGGGCTCAAGTGCTGTTCGCGCTGACGCCGACGAGCCATGCGGGCGGCGGCCTGATGGGCACGCAGCCAGGCCATGTCGTAGGCGGCCGCGTCGCCCGCGTCATCACCCGCTCCTCCGGCGTGGCCGTTGTTGCTGCTACCGGGCGTGGAGGTGCCCTTGCGGATCGGCAGGCTCGGCTGCAGGCGCAGGGGGCGGGGGACATCCATGGTCATGGAGAGCGGGCGTGTCTGGGAGGTGTTGCTCGAAAAGGTGGCCAGGGTCGCCGACGACATGAAGGTGGTGGGCGAAAAGAACGAGTAGGATGGCGGGCGGCTGCCACCGCTGACGACCGACGTGGGTGTTTGTGGCAGAGGGCGGTTGAGGTAGTTGGGCGGGTAGAAAGACGAGGAGTGCGGCGACGTGGTTGAAGAGGACGGCGATGCCGTGCCGGTCATAACGGAAGCGAGCGACACGGGACGGCCGCTCATACGCTGTGACCGGCGCTTTGGCGGCGGCGGGAAGATGGGTGCGCCTGCAAACGATTGCGACGAGTGGCGCGGAGGCAGTGGTGGTGCTGGGCCTTTGCCGGCGGTAGAGGAAGACGAGGGCCGCGCCTCAAAGACTGCATCATCGCCATTGCCGTCGACAAGGGACCTTCCACTGTCGCCAGCTAGATTGCTTGCCGCCGACATGCGCGCAGCGGGTGACCGGGCGGGCAACGGGGGCAATTTGGGCGTGGAAGGTTGTGGCGGTGTCGCAAAGACGCGCGCAGCCTCTTCTGCGTCTGAGGCAGCGGCGGATGATGGGATGGATGGCCGCTGGTCGTCGAGCACAACATCGGAAAAGTCGTCATCGCCACCGGCTCCATTTCCTCCTCGTCCCGATTCGGAGGCGGGGCCGGAGGACGGTCGTATTGGCCGTGGCATGTGCATTTGCCCATGTCCTGACCCTGGTCGGTCAGACCCCTGCTCGACTTGGTCGCATCGACTACCATCAACCCCTCCTCCTTCAAGAAAAGCGGTGGCGGGTGATGATTTTGTCAAAGATTTTGTGTGCGATGACGATTTGTCTGTTTTTGTTGGGGGAGCTGTCGTATCTGTGTCGTTTGCCGTCGGCTTCATCATGGGACTTGGACTTGCTGGCGTCGAGTGCCAGTTTTCTTCCTCGTCCGAGCTGTTGCTACCACTGGGGCTTCGTCTGGCGCCTTTCTTTGTTGGCCGGCTGCCGCCACCGCCGGTGTCGAGGTGCGGCGGGCTCATACCGTCTAAGGCTTCCGTATGGCGCGCGTATGGGAATCTAGGAGAATATTAGGGTTGGAGAACCCGGGCGAGGACAGAACAGGTCGCCAATAATGTGGTCGGTAAAATATTGGTAAAATATGTCGGTGTTCGGTAGTACAAATTGCTGACTAGAGGTGTATAGGGCACCGAAGAAGAACAAAAAGATGTCGAGGGGGTCCAAAAAGGAATGCAAAGGGGAAGAGAAAGAGAAAAGTGGCAGGTCAAGAGAGAGAGAAGAGGGTTGTAAATGGGCGGTATGCAGCTTGGTAGTTCGATTCTCGGGATGCGACCTTGGACTTGTTTGTATTCGGGCTCGCTTTGGTCTGGCCGTACATGCCCGTTTGTGTTGCTTATCAAAAGGGCAGGCGCACGTGAGAGCCTCTCGGAACAGGAGAGGCGCAGTTTCCAGTTGGGATCAGTAGGCTCTTGTTCCGCTGCACCTTCTCGGAGAATGTGGTCAGATCTTAGCTTTCGTGGGCGGTGTTCGTATTTGTGGATGTTTAGGAAGGAGGCTAGGAGGACCTTCAAATGGAAGCAAGGGAATAAGAAGAGAAGGAGCGCTGGGGCGAGAAGCGGAAAGGGCAGGAACGGCTGCAAGTCGAAGCAAGGTATCAAAGGGCAAAATGGCACAAGGCAACTAGGAGGTGGCAACGTATCAATCAGCGTGGACAGTCTTTCGAGGCAAGAGGTTGTGACCTAGCGCATTGTTCTGCAGCGTTCTTTTATTCATTTATTTGCTGCCCTTCTGTATCCACCTCTTTCTCTCCTTTGTACTTTTCCAAGTTACTTTTATTTCTTTTCCTTTACAGCCCGTGCTTCTGTCCCTTGCGTGCAGCGATTTTGCTCCTGTTCGCGTATTTCTGGCGAGTCAGATTGTACTCGAAAGCATCAAAGACAACCCAGAGACGTGTCCGCATCGAGTGACAAGTGACACACTAAGTCAACTACCAAAAGCAAGCATCTGAGACACCCATTACCTCGACTCAGATCATGCTGTGGAATTAGGCGCTGGGGCTGCGAGTGCGCGCGGCCCACTGAAGGATCGCTAAAGGATCGCTAGAAGATCCCGCTGGGAACGCATTCCACACGGCGGTCCTGGATCGGCGCTCTGCCTGTCAAACGGTCAAACAGAGAGGCGAGCACATTCTCGAGCTTTGTCTATTTCTTTGGACGTTGTAATTTGCGACGTGGACAGCTGGCTGGTGCTCCGATGCGGCTCTGCTTCGGGCCGTAATGGTGCCCTTCTCTCTGCAACTCTAGGCAACAAGAGGTCTATGGTTGGGCTGGGCCATTTCGTCCCCCTATCAGAGATTCCTTGTCTCTCTCTCACCATTTGCATGTTTTCTCTAACCGCCGTATCTAACCTAGCTGTACTGCGGTGTATGCACCTTCTCTGCTACCGGTTGAACTTGGGTCGTAGTTTCACGCGCCCAGTTCGCGCCTTGCTTTTTCCGCCTAGATACCTCTTGGCCCAGAAAGCGACCCTTGCCGCCTGTTACTCCGTGCTCCGTACTTTTGTGTTCTGTAGCTCGCCCTGTGGATGACTTTGCGGACATTATCTGCACGCCCCCCTGCGTTTTTCTCCTGCATGCCGCCCTGCATACATCGTATAAAGCGGCACGCAGAGTTCTGCTCGCCCAAGGTTTCTGCGGAGAAACGGAACACGGGAGACTCAGCGGCAGCTATACGTGCCAAACAAATCTACTCCGTACGAAAAAAAACGGGACATAAAAAGGCACCGCGGAACATAGATAGACGCCAAGGGTAACGCGAGGATACAGTGTTTTGTTTAGATAAGCGCTCAGATACAGGACTGCGATCAGACGCACGGCAGAGACCACGACACGATAGAGGTTTTGCTGTTTTAGAACGAAGCTCTCCATACATTCGGCTGTCATGGGGTCGCCCCCAGCCTCCCATCACCCGCCGTCGCATATCACCCCAGATTCCAGGTTTGTGTTATAAGATTCGCTTCCATATCTCGACAAACTTTGTGTAGTGGCATTGTCTGGTACGGGTATCTCTATTGCATCCCTATGCCCACAACTATCTTACAACTTCTCCATAGGATTACTCTCTTGCGTCTCCGACATCGCACGGGTGGTAACCTGGTATCGATCATTCCACATCGTTGACAGAGCTTAAGCTTCTTACCGGCAGCTCCGGGGTGCTGCGAGCTTGACGATCAGTGATGTCATCGCTAAATGCGCTTTGCACTCCAAAAATGGCGGGGCTGGAATTCCGCACTGGAGGTCACGTGCCACATCCAGACACAGCTCGGTATGAACATCTGACGGCATGGCGTTTCTCCGTGTATATCTCAATCTTCGCGAAGATGCCCCAAAATCTGTCGAAGACGGTTCAGCGCCTTTGTACTTTCCGGTGGCTGATCGGGAGGCCTGCTTTCCTTCTCCGATTGTTGAAGTTGGTCGACCTCGTCACGGGCCTGCGCAACCAGCGGCGACAGCCCGCCCCAGACTTCGTCGTCGTAGCGAGTCAGAACGCCCTGCCACTGGTCCAGCCATTGTCGCGTGCTCTCAGACGAGTGTGATGTGCCTAAAGCCGCTTGGGTCTCTCGGGATTTTGTCAATGCGCCGGTGCCGGCTTGCGCGTTCCCTTGTTCTTCTTCGTATTCGCCGCCGGGGCCGGGACGAACGAAATCGGGTATGAAATTGAGGACCGTGTCCCAATTGTGGTTTGTTGTCGATGCCGAATACTGCTCTTCACTGTTCCTATCGCCAAACAGGGCACGCTTGAGCGCCGTGATCTCGTCCTCGGCCAGTTCGATGTCGGCGTAGTCAGGTTCTTCTTCTGGAGGCCCATCAGCTGCCAGCAGGTTGACGACATCGAGACCGTCAATGCGCTCCTGCTCGGCCACGGCCGACGATGGCTGTGAAATAGAATGCGCAGTCGTCGATGTCGTTGTCGTTGTCGATGTCATCAAAGACGGATATTCCGTCGAGCGAGTTGTCTTCTGTGTCCATGCTTGTTCCAACACGGAATTGTCGTCAAGGCCGATTAATGGCTCGGCAGGCATGGACATGTCGATGTTGGTGCCATCCAAGAATTGAGAGAATGCTTCGTCCTGTGCCATAGCATGCTGCTGGGAGTGACTGCTGCCTCCGGGCTGGGGTGCCGCCCGGCTTGGGAACGCAGCAGAAGTAGAGCCTTCTGCGGCCGCGGCTGCTGCCGACGGTTGGCCTCCGCTGGCCCGCCCTCCTTTGTCAGTCGACGTGAGCGAGACCAGGTCGCCGCCACTTGGCCGCCCCGAAATCACATCCCGTCCCAGGCCCGCCGCCGATTGGGCAATACGGGACAAGACTGAAGGCCGGCCATCAGTTGGTGCTGACTCGGTGGTCCGACCGCTTGTGGGCTCTTCGTCGATGCTCTTTCCCTTGCCTTTTCCTTCGGCAATTGGTGGGTCGTTTCCTGTCATTGTTGTTTTCCGTATGGTCTGACGATAAAAATAACAAATGTGTTGTTCGCTCGAAACAATAAAATAGGCATGGGGATCAAAAGAAGTAGGTCGAATGGCAGGGTCGCAGTTCGGGGAAGAATGGCGTGCACGTGAATATGGATCTGCAGCCAGCTAAGATCTGAAGTGGTCTCGTGTGCCTATCTCACCATGGCCACCGACCATCGACAATCCAGAAACGAAAACAGACGGCAACAACTCCCCGATCGGTGACTGACAAAAGAGCCACCCATGAGGTAATGAGGACCAACCAAACGAAGTCGGTATCGAGCTCCTTTCTTAGGCTTTTACCAAGTAGCCGGTTAGACTCCGAGGTAGCAATTTGTGCGGAGTACCTTCATGTTCCTCGTCTAAGGCCGGGCTAACAGAATGTACCTGCCAGGTACTTCTCGGGACCTGCTTTGTTTAACTTCAACGGTTTAGGGAAGCCGCGATAAAAGCTAGCAGCTCTAAGCTGCTGTCGGACGGTGTGCAACAGCTCTAATCCGGCGACCGCCCCCTGTTTTTTTGCGTCGTCGGTCTGGTCCAGCTGTTTTTACCCCGCACAAGCCACCCAGAATCTTAGGTCACCGCCATCAATACTCAGCATACAATGCCCCTGCAGTGCGGCTTTGGTGTGTAACAGGCCTGGCCCCGGCCCGTAATTAATAAGATACCTATAAAGCTTCAGCTGGCAGGAGGTTCTGACAGCAACAATGGCCCCTAAAGCCCTTGCCACTTCCCTTTTGGGCGCCCGGTCTGCTTACCGCGCCTTCAGTGAACATCCACCCCTCTCCTCGCCGCTCTTTCCCTCGCCGCCAAAGCGCCCCCCTCTGCACTTGCCTTCCTGTTCCCTCCTGCCTTCCACCACCCAGCACATTATTTGGAAGGTGCCGATATTTTCTGCCCTTCACCTCTTGCCTTTATGTGGACATCGCTCTCCCTCCCAACCTACCTTTGTCGACATCACACGCCCTCCCGCCTCCTTTGTCCTGTCCCAACGCCGCCTTAGCCTTGTTTGTGTACAGAATCCGTTTCGATCGCTTTCGGGTTCTTGTTTTTGCTTCCTTTCCCTCATCCTCCTCTCCTTGCCACCTCGCATCCTCCTCCCTCCAAAAACCCCCCTGTCTTGTTTGGACCGGCAGCTCTCCTCGCTCAGCCGCTGCCATCTCCACATCACGCATCTCGACCGTTTTCTGTTATCCTTCTCGCCTTCTTCTTGCTTCGGTTGCTGCCACCGTGCACTGCACACCATCTCTCGCTCGTCGTCTCTATCATCTCAATCTCGCCGCCGCTCACGCCTCCATTCACGTTATCCTGCCCCTCCGACGTTGCAGCCTCGACAACCTCATCCTTTCTGTCTCCGCCATCGTCCCGCTCCGTGGAACGCGCTCTCCCGACTCGCCGCGTTCTCCAGCCCCCGTTGATTTGCTCCGGCCTGCTGTCCCTGTCACGCTCCCGTCCTCGATCGGACTTCCGAACCGCGTTGATATAACGTCCATCGTCCAGCTCGCGAACGTCAGCGCGTGCCGCCACACCGCCCACGAGACGCATCGTCGATCCGAATTAGAATCCAAGACGTCCGCATCGGCCAGACCGTGCCAAAGGTGCGATACCGCTCTCGCCTTTCTCTTGCCTTTTTTTGCCTCCTCCTCCTCCGCTCTCTTGCATCAATTGCGGACAGCCTCACTGCCCGGCCCTCCGTATCATTCTGGTTGTCTCTCCACATGCCTGGCTCAGACCTGGACCCTGCACGCAAACAAAACACTCATTTGTCAACCTAAAGACTCCTTTGTGGCCCACACCTTTCCACGTGTCTTGCATTTGTCACTCTCCACACTCCTCTTGTCGTTCCTCAACTGACATCGTCAACCTCATACGAGCCCATGTCCCTTGAGCTTGTCATTTTCAGCCCCTCTCCCTCCTGCTTCTTGACCCCCTACCTTACCTCTAGTGCCTGTCGCGCGACATATATCCTAGCTTGGATTTTGGTCTTCTGCGTATCTCATCGCGGCACTCGGGCCTGCTTTGCTTCCTTTACTTCCTGCCTTGCTCCTTGCCTTTATTCCTTTCCACAGCCTTGCATTGCCATATCTTCATATGTTGTGTCCCGTTGAAACATCTTGCTAAAACAGCTTCGGTGCTCGATAGATCATCCTCTGCTTCACCGTAATTGTCGACCGTAATCGACCTCTATCCTGGCTTAACCTAGCCCTTGGCCGTCCCAATATCGATTGCGCGTCATACCAACCTTATCAACTCGTCCCGTGACCAACACAAGGGCAGCTCTACCGGCACCCTTTGCGAACCAGCTTTGGAATCATGGTGGAAGCAGAGGCGAACTCCCCTACGTGGAAGTTCACACAGTATGTAGCCCCTTGTCCCTCGACCCGTCCTCTTTTGTCCTTCGAACACCTCCTGCGAGCCCTTTTTATACTTGTGTCACTCTTCGCACCTTCCAACCGCTGCCAAGCGTCTCTTGGTTGGCGAGGCCTCGTCTTTATTCTCATATTCCCTCTCACGTTGGGCACGCCTGATACTACGCCTGTCATTTTGGCCACGGATGGTATTACTGGTTCTTTATATCTCAGGACCAAGTTCCTCCGCGTTCCTCGATTCACAACTGAGCGGGCAAAGCCGCCTCTACCCATATGTTTGCGTTTCGAGACCTGAATTATTTGGACATTGTCAGGTGCTCTCGTCGCGTCTAAACTACCGCTAACACATCTTCTCCTTGCAGGTGCTTTGGCGACAAGGGTGATGTGGAAGATATCACGGAAGGTAGGTCCTAGACATAATTTGAAAAATGGCGCCTTGGCGCAACCTCACCAGATAAGACGGTACTAACATTGTTACGTAGCCGATATCATCTCGACCGTCGAGTTTGATCACACAGGCAATTATTTAGCAACAGGAGACAAGGGAGGAAGAGTCGTTCTGTTTGAACGCAACGAAACTGTAAGTGCTGCCCGTTCATTTTGCGATGGCGTTTTTATACTTGGCGACGGAATGTGATGGCTAACGGTTATCCGACCCTTGCCACGTCCACAGAAGAAAACATGCGAGTACAAGTTCCACACCGAATTCCAATCGCACGAACCAGAGTTTGACTATTTGAAGTCGCTCGAAATCGAAGAAAAGATCAACAAAATCAAGTGGTGCCGGCGGCAGAATGCCTCACATTACCTTTTGTCGACAAACGACAAGACCATCAAGCTGTGGAAGGTGTTTGAGAAGTCGCTGAAGGTTGTCGCCGAGAACAATCTCACTCAAGACTTGACGCCCGGTGGTCTCGTGGCCGGCGGCGGCGCCCCGCGGCCCTTACCATCGGTGCACTTCCGCAACGCGAGTGACCTGAAGCTCCCCCGCCTCACGCACCACGACACCGTTGTCGCCGCCGTTCCCCGCCGGACCTACGCCAATGCCCATGCGTACCACATCAACAGCATCTCGGTCAACAGTGATGGAGAAACATTCATCAGTAGCGACGATTTACGGATCAACCTCTGGAACCTCAACATTCAAGACCAGAGCTTCAACATTGTCGACATCAAGCCGGCCAACA
The DNA here is from genome assembly GCA_021398005.1 of Sporothrix luriei. NCBI lineage: Eukaryota > Fungi > Ascomycota > Sordariomycetes > Ophiostomatales > Ophiostomataceae > Sporothrix > Sporothrix luriei. The sequence continues at coordinate 43,953 of WNLO01000136.1, read as the reverse complement.
TGGAGGAGCTGACCGAGGTGATCACAGCTGCCGAGTTTCACCCACAGAGCTGCAACTGGTTCATGTATGCGAGCTCCAAGGGCACCATCAAACTGGCGGACATGCGGGAGAGTGCGCTATGCGACCAGCACGCCAAGCGTAAGGGTTCCCCTGGGTTTCTTGTTTCGTTTTGTTTATTTGTCTCGCTTGCTAACAAGGGTGCTGTAGTGTTCGAACAAGAAGAGGACCCCCAATCGCGGTCCTTCTTTTCCGAAATTATCTCATCCATCTCAGATGTTCGGTTCTCACACGACGGCCGTTACATCCTGTCCCGCGACTACCTCACCGTCAAGATCTGGGATGTGAACATGGAGCGACAGCCTGTCAAGACGATCCCTATCCACGAACATCTGCGGCCGAGGCTCTGTGATACTTACGAGAACGATAGCATCTTCGACAAATTTGAGGTGGTCTTTTCGGGCGACGCCAAGAATGTCATGACGGGCAGCTACAACAACAACTTCATGATCTACCCAACCGACCCTGAGAAGGAGACCGAGGTCGTCCTGCAGGCCGACAAGTCGGCCTTCAAGGCCAAGAAGGTGGGCGTGCCGACGCCGATCAACTCGTCGACCAGCCCGACGGCCAACGGCAAGAAGAATGGCTCGCGGTCGGGCAGCCCTGCGCCCGGCCAGGGCCAGCGGATGCGCAAGGAGACTGACGCGGACCAGATCGACTTTAGCAAAAAGATCCTACACATGAGTTGGCATCCATTCGAGGACAGTATCGCTATCGCCGCTACTAACAACGTGAGTGCTTGTAGCCTTACCAACGCCGCTTCGCCTAATCGTGATCACATCGCTAACGTCCGATGCAGTTATTTGTCTTCTCCGCATTGTAGACTGCCCACCAGTCGTCCACAGTCTGGTGGTTGGCCGGCGCAAGTCCATTTGTATCGTGAAGATGGAGCGGCGGTTGTCTCGTGTCGTCCTGTTTATGTCGCCCTTGTGTCTCGATTCCCGTTATCTTTCATATTTTTGACCATTCTACCTTGCTCAGTTTTGATCGCTTTCTTGACTTTATCTCTTGACCATTCCCATGTTTTTAACCCTTTGCACTTTTTCACGATAGTTTTAGACAGAGAGACGAGCACACACTGGCATCCTGTCCCCGAGAAGCTGGGCAGAAACGAAAACATCGGGAGGGGGGAGTAAGGGCACTGTTCCTGTTGATATTTTTTGGTCTCATATGATAGACGAAGAGGGAACGGCTTCGAGTGACGGTGGGAGGCGGGGCAGCCAGAGAACGACGGCAGGTTGGAGACTGGTTGGAAGATGATGGGTGTTGTTGTTCTTTTGTCGTTTGAGCCCATGTTTCTCCTTTCGGAGTTGGTGTGCGATGACGACGGACAAACGACAGCAATGATATCTTGGCTAGAGACGGAAAAGAAAGCCTGGACCTCCCGTGCCTGGGTGCGGGAGCTGCGCAGACCGCGTTGTCGAGACGGCCTGGACCGGCTTGGCAGATCAACGATTCAGGATGGATTTGTCTTGTTAGCTGTAGATTCTATTACACCCATTGGAGGCAGCATCAACCAAGCAAATAAACCGAAATAAAGTCCATTCATGTCTACATCGTACAGACTACTGGCCAAGGCGACGATGTATCAAGGCGCTTTGAGTCTAATGGGGCGTGGAGGTCGCGGCACAGATCGACAAGTAGTCCGTACGGCATGCACATGCCTCTTTAATCCTCGTGAGATCCTTGCACATGAAGAACAATGCGGAGGTCGGGGTCGCATTATGACGACGGACGAGAGTGCCTGAGAGAGTCCCCGCAGTGTCGTCGCGTCCGCGAACGGAGCCATACATCGTACGTCGTCGTACTGGTTTTCGTAGCCTGGAGGGTCACTCCTGGCTTTGTCCGTACGTCGCATTCCCTCTGCAGACACCTGCTTAATACGGTAGCGTTGGCCGCAGCGAATCGTATCTCCAGAAAGTAGCATCCCCCATCTCTCGCCCGCTCGGCCCGTCTAGGCTGGGGGGCTGATCTTAATCTCCAAAATGGCCATGTGCAGGGAGTGCCGTGGACATGTCCAGCGTACTCGGGAGTCGTGTCTACCCATAGAACACCGTCCCATGGTTCGGCGTTTGTATGGACTACGACGCCGGGGTGGAGGAGAGAGACATTGGTGAACGAAAGGTGCAATAAAACACACATAACGGAGAAAGCGAAAACGGATACGTTCCGGCTTACTGGCAATTGCGCCTGCTTCACTTGCTTCAAACTGCCCACCAGCCGACCGAGAAGTAGTCAACAAACACATTTCAAGTATTGTTTCTTTTCTTTTCCTTTTTTTCTTTATTTTTTTTCTTTCCCTCTTTCTCTCTTTTTTTTTGTTTCGTTTCTTGCCCTATGACGTTCTCTGTATTTCGACGCTGTTCCTCCCCTTACCCTGGCTTGGTGTGTCCTTGTCCCTGTTCTTGGCCTTCTGCACTGATAGTGGTGTGAACAGAGCTGGATGGGGCAGCAGATTGCGGTGCTCATGAGCCAAGTCGCCAGATCTCATGCGCGCTTCAGCCTACTTCTCGCCCGTCTCCTGTTGTCTGCAGGACAATTGGCCGTCTGCGCTACGTTCCGTACTTCCTCTGAACTGTTTCCAACCGGCGTGGCGTGGCGTTTCATTCTTCTGGTTCGTGGCCGTATGAGAAAGTACGAAGTAATCGTAATGCCAGTGGATCTGTGGACGCGCTAAGGAGTATTTCTCCGTAGCACGTCAGGTACCCCTATCGTTTTCTGCGGCTCTTGCCTCCGGCGCACCAACACGCCTCTTTCACACCCAGACACCATTAATTCTGTAACAGAGCGTAACGATCGGCCTCCAATGAAAGAGGCCAGCTTGGTCAGTCATCTGAATAAGACACATAGCCACCCGTGCTCTCACTGATTGACACGAGCGCGCGCCTCGGGAGATCCACTTCCCACAAAGCCCTCTTTCGCGCGGAAGCAGATCCTCCCTTTTGGATTGATTAATTTTTCCTTTTTTTAACGTCCTGACTGCAAACGGCGCAGGGGATTGGTTCTTCCAGAGCACACTCTGGGGCCATCTGGGCCCGGACTTGTGAGAAGCAGGAAACCGCGACCCTGCACCGGCAGCTTGTCCTTTTTTTTCTGCGCGCTGGCGGTATTGCTTGCCCCTTCTTCCCCTTCTCTTCTGCCTTGTGACTGCCGAACCGGCCACGATTTGGTCCACGTTTGGCAAGAGCAGCCGTCCGATCTGTTGTCTCCGTCTTTCCTTTCGATACCTTCTCTCCTTCCTTTCCTCTTTCGCTCGCTCTGCCCCTTGACCATCTCGCTTCTTGGGGGGGGGGGGGGGGGGGGGGGGGGGGGGGGGGGGGGGGGGGGCGGGGGGCGGGGGCGGGCGCGGGGCGCCCGCCGCCCCGCCGCCCCCCCC